>JAOXYA010159838.1:0-21153 GCA_028565675.1 Sorex palustris | reverse complement strand
AAATCAATGGAGAACAGAATGATCGGTCATGAAAAGCTACAAAAGAAAATAAAGGTGAGGATTCCACAGCACCATCAGAGAGTACACATCTCTTTGAGGTATATTTGAGCACAGACCAGAATTAAGTCAGGACAACCCATGCTGAATGTTTTCAGGAAAAGAGAAGTCTTCATAGAGGTTGTGAGGCTGATGTGTTCATCAATGTAACTAGAGCCACAGGGGAGGGTTTGAATGACAGTGTCTAACCTTAAGGACATGGGGGCAGTCTAGAATTCATTTCAAGACCCTAGGGTGGGGGCAGTGAAACTGTCGTTAGTATAGCACAGTGGCTTGAAGAGACATATTGAGAATGTTGAATGGGACATTGCCTAGGAGGAGGTGAGTGCATCAACGGGGAGATGCTTAGAGTCTATTGCCAAAGGCCACATGAGAAGGCATCCCTCTTCACTGGAAGAGGGCATGGGTCCCTTCCGTAGACTGAAACTGGGACATGATTTACAGGAAGCCCAGGGAATGGGGTGGGGGGGAGCTGCAGGGGGAGCATTCCCCCCAGAGCCCAGTCTCTGCATGCTTATTGCAGCAATCCTAGGAGGTGGAACTGTCCAGAGCGCAGCATCAGCTCAGCTTAATAGGCACCTGCCATGGGGATGGTTGAGGTGGATGTGGTTAGGAAAAGATAAGGTTCATCCCCACACACTTCCAGTCTAGGGAATGGATCCTTCAGCCCAGGAAAACTTTCTTATCTCCTATTGTAGGGCCAAATTCCTAAGTTTCCGTCACAAATACCATAGCTCAGTGATGAATAGTAGTACAGTGGGTAGGGCATTTGCCTTGCACATGACTGACCTGGGCTTGATTCTTGGCATCCCATAGGGTCCCCTGAGCACACCAGCAGTGATCCCTGAGCTTAGAGCCAGGAGTAAGTCTGGAGCACTATTGAGTGAGGTCCTCCAAAGCCCCCAAATATGTCATGTTGACTCAATTCACCGTGGAAAAGCTTTGAGTACAATCAGAGATGTTGGAAACTGGTGGACAGCTTGTGCATGAAGCTAAGGTAGAGTAGGGTCACCCCTGGGCAGTCATAAGGACAAGTGCTCTAAATCACCAGCAAGGCGTCACTCGTGTGGTCTCCACTCATCTTTCCAACCCTGGGTGAGAGCGTGAGTTTCCACTCAAGGCAGCAGATCCCTTCCAGGGAGGGGATGCCAGTTTAACTGAGAGGCATTAAGTCTAGGGGAAAGATTGTTTTTCTGAAGTAAGTGCCTTTGGCCATAGTTTCCCTCCACCCATGGGAAGGTCAGTCGGCCATGGAGAGACTTGGAATTTTTTACAAAGAGCTGAGGTGTTTGGAGCTGCGTGGGTGGAGAGAGGCTGGCTTGTCTGTGCTCTCCAAAATTATTGCTGAGGCGAACAGAGATGCAACCAGAGAAACCCAACACTGAATGTGACCCTTGGTTTTGGCTCTCCCATGGCAGGACCTCAAGAGAGCCTTTGTTTGATCTTTGGCACATTGTTCCTGAGGCAGCAATGGTCCGTTTGGGGGAGACATATGACACCCCGAGGGAAGCTGGACTTGGAAGAAGTGGAAGGACCAGCCCGTGCAGGAGGAACAGCGAGCGTGTGTTCTTTCCCTGGGCATGGACACTCCTGCACCCCGGGGTGCTGCTATCAAACAACAGTCCTTTGGAAGAGCCAGAGCCACCCCTGGCTGGTCTGGTTGACGAGCACGCTTCGTTCTGCACAAGGCAGTTGTGAGAATCAGTCTCTGGTTAAGCGCCAGACCATGGTGAGTGTATAAGAAGTCAGGTAAGTACCAAGAAGAGGACATTGCTGGGAGCCAGAGAAGCTTGGGGACGAATGTCAGCTTTAGGAAGCAGAGCACCAGCCTGCTGGGGATCTCATCACACTGGAGAGCAATTGCTCCACAGAGGAGAAATGGAAGCCCAGGAGGCAGGGCTTGTAAGGGTTTAAAACTGCCAAGTGCTGTGTTGCATACTCAGATGCAAGCCCGCCAGAACTTCATTATTCTTGATCTGCTAAAAGACAGCAGCTGATTCAGCTCTGGAGTGAATTCCTTCCATGGTCTTCCTTCTCTCATACTCAAAACAGAGAGAATGCTTCTAGGATTGTGACAGAAACCCTCTCGCTGACTCAACAGGCCAACTGCTCGTGTACTTACAGGACACAGCTCAGCAGAGCAGCTCAACTTATGGCCAAGTGCTTATGGAGTCGAGTGTGGAGGCGCTGTCAGTGCAAGTCAGTGATAGCTTGGAGCATCTCTTATTTGTCTTCCTGTCTGCTTCCTCCTGCCTGCTCTGGAAAGAGGCAAACTTTAAGAACCCATGGCACATGGACTCCTTTCCCTCAAACTTCGTGTTAGTTCCAACAAGACTCTTGTTCCCCCCAGGATTCTTTCCAGATGCCTAGAACTGGATCCAGGTGTAGATGGTTAATTCAGGAACTCTAATACGAATGAAATAAGAGATGGGGAAAGTAGCCATCGGAGGATCTGAGCGCTGACTTTGATACCGAACACCTTTGACTCAAGAGCTCAGGGATTCTGAGAAGAAAATAGGCCGCAACCTCCCCAGGACACAAGGGCGAAGCAATCTCTTAGTGGCTCTTGTCTCCACTGCAGGAATGGCTTCTTCCCTGCTGTATTCTCCTGGGAGAGGACCGAGCAGGCCATCACTGCAGCGGAGAGGATCTGGGGCAAAGCGGAGGGCAGGACTGCACCCCACCGGCCCTCCACTGCTCACAAAAGCTCAGGGATGCAGGCGGTGTGTGTGTGGAGGGGGGGGGGGGAAGTTGGTGAGTGCCCACCCTGGAGAGCTTCACTGCCAGGTACTCAGTCCCACTGTCTTCCTTCGGGCTCTGCTTTAATATGTCAGTACTATGTGAGTGGGCCTCACAAGTGGCACCTGAGCCAGTGAATTGTCATTCAGTAACTTCGGCTCATGAGAGCTTTGTGGAAGAAGTGAATGGGAATAGCAACTTCGACTGACATGGAGAATCCAGTGCTTTGCAAGGGGATGACTGCAAAGTCACACAATATGACACGGTTGTGGGGGGAGACATCATAAGCAGCTCCATTTAAAGAACACTTAAAGAGTGCAAAAATGACTGGGGATGTAATTTAAATTCTCAGTGAAAGATCGCCTACAAAGTCAATGAACAGACATATTGACTACAGAGCAATGGTTGATATTAGAACCATTACATAAAAAGGACGTTAAACAGTAACACTAAAATCTTCCAAAGGATTACATAAAGGAAAATGTAGTATTTCTAAAGAGAAATGGGAAATGATGAAATAAAATAGATAGATACGAACAGAATTATTTCGAAGGAAGATGTCTCTTAAAATTTTTGATGTGGGGGGCCAGAAGGATGGCTCAGTGAGTTGAGCACACACTTACATGCAGGAGGCCTGAGTCTCATCCCTGGCACCATGTGGTTCCTGAGATCCAAACACAGAGCCAGCAATAGCCCCTCAGTACTACTGTGGCCCACCACCAAAACAAGCCAAACTTTTTTTTTTATGTTTTTAGAGAGCTCTTGATTTACAGAATTCTTTTGAAGCTAGTTCCCCTTTGATCCACATTCCATATTCTGAGTTGTTAATCTCTTAAGCTAGTGTAATTCATCTGTCAAAATTAATTTCAGGGCTGAAGCAATAGCACAGCAGGTAGGGTGTTTGCCTTGCATATGGCCGACCGAGGTTCGATTCCCAGCATCCCATATGGTCCCCTGAGCACCGCCAGGAGTGATTCCTGAGTGCAGAGCCAAGAGTAACCCCTGTGCATCGTTGGGTGTGATCCAGAAAGCAAATAAATAAATAAATAAATAAATAAAATAAAAAGCACTGGTCCATATTACTGCTGTCATCAAGGAGGATCCAGGTTATAACAATATGCATGTAGCCTGAGATCACACTGAGCCAACTTGTTCTCTGGGTTCCAGCAGTGTGCTGGGTGCCTGAGGTTTTTGTTGACAAGGGAGCAAAAGTAGGAGTGGGTGCTTCAGTAGCAAATTGTGTGGGGAAAAAAATTTTTTTAATAGGACTGGAGTGATAGTACAGAGAGTAGGGGGTTTGCCTTGCACAAGGTCAACCTGGATTTAGTCCTCAGCACCACATATGATCTCCAGAGCCCTACCAAGAGCACCTACCCACTACATATGATCCCCAAAGCCCTACCAAGATCCTGAGCACAGAGTCAGGAGTACTTGAGCACTGCCAGGTGTGATAAAAAAAAGAAAAGAGAGAGAAAAAGGAAGGAAGGGAGGGAGGGAAGAAGGCAAGGAGGGAGAGAGGAAGAGGTGGAAAGGAAAAAGGAAAACTCAGAAAGTAGTCAAGAGAAAATGTTCATGACAGCAACTTTGTTGTTCTTGTATACAATTGCTCTGACCTTCAGAAGAGAACAAAACTTCTAGGGGCTTCTTTTTATCTAAAGAGGTGGTAAGTACAGAAAGTACGAGCCCTGCTTTGAGAATAACGCAGCCCTGAATAGGATGCTATTACCTGAGGGACTCTGGGAAAATGACAAAGCATCTCCATTCCATGGTTTTCTTTCTTCTCTATAAAATTGAAATAGAAGTAGCATCATATCACTTGTTCTGAGACTTCACGTAGATGATGAATGTGAGGTACACAGATACAGTAAGTAATCAGACGGTCCACTTTTCTCAACAGTGCATCAACAGAATTATTACCTCCAGCTTGGTGGTTTTGAGCACCAAGGGGTATAAGATCTGCAAAGCTGATAAAAGACCAGTTTTCTGTGCAAGTTGGGTCCCAATAAATGGTGGTTATTATAATGTATCTGTTGTGAATATCCACTTTCAAAGCTAATCATTTTCTTCGGAAATCTTGCAGAACTTGTCCTATTTAGCAAAGTCCCTCTCACTTCGTCTCATCCGATGACCTGTGCCAAGTTCTTATCCTCTGGAAAATGGCTTCTGATGGCTGACACTACTGGCTGAAACCCCACCTGCCAGCAGCCCCTCTCCTTGTGGAGAGAATACTGGTTTGTTCAGTCAATCATGTGCCTCAGTGCTGGGTGAAATCATGATTGGTGCAAGTCGTCAGAGGCACCTGATTTACCCTTCTAAATGAAATGAAACATTTGCAATACAGATATGGTTATGGGGGCATGGGAGTGAGCTTGGGGAAGTGAACATCCAGTCTAGCAGTAGCCATGGAGCAAGCTCTGGCCAATGAGCTATCAGGGAAAAGATTAAGAGGTGACCCTCTTTTTGATCTTCCTTCCTGCTTTATGTGCTGTCGGGGGCAGAAGCGATTCTCGGATTGCCATTTTGTGACATCGCTGAGCTATCAAATAAACAACGGGACTGCTTTCCTCCAAGAGTCTCTTATAATACACAATCACTGTTCTACGATCTGGCCTAGTATAAATCTCTTTCTGCTACTTGGTTGAGAAACCTCTTTTCTGATTGCCACACCTGGAAAATTATTGCTATTTAAATTCAGCAAATATAGAGATTTCTTCCTTTGCATTTGGGTAATCAGTGTATTTACTCACTTGTTCAATTTGATTTGGGATTAGAGTGGTGCTTGAGTATACTCCCCGAGCGTGGTAACCGGGGGTCACTCCTTGGGGTGTTTCAGGGTCGGAGGTTGCTAGGGAAGTGAGCCCAGGCTTCCAGCATATAGGCACATGCTCCAGCCCTTTGTGTCCTCTCCTGTGCTCCTTCAAATCCTTTCTTATTTTTTTTTCAGCAGTTCCAGTAATTGAACCCAAGGTCTCACATCAGGCAGCAAGTGAGCAACCACTGAGCTACATCCATGGCCCCATAACCAAGTATCTTTAAGTAAAGAGCAGTCACTGTTCCTTCCTGAAAAGGTCACCAATGACCTTTTGATTAGCTACTCAGTGGTTTCACCTAATTCCACATCCAGTTCATCTCCTGCTCCATTCGACAGGCTGACCACTTTCTTATTCCTAGAGTAAGTTACTCCTCTAGTATCTGTTTATTTCACTCTTTCTTCCTCTGATCCTTCCTCTGGTTTTAGATGATCAGTGGTTCCTCATTATTCATCAACTCTAACATCCTTCCTGGGGCCTTCTCATCTCTCATGAAGCACTTTCCTGAATATCTTTTCCACTTCGAAGATTATGATACCTGGTGGGGTGCTAGGGGATCCCCCATTCACCTCTTCAGTGCACACCTTTTCTCAGTGAGATCCACCTTTCTGTGAGAACAAGAGGTGCTACTTGGATAGTCTCCAAACCTATCAGTACCCTATTTCTGAACAGAACCATGCATCCTCTGTAACCTACCTCACCCCTTACACCAGCCTTTCACAGGAAACCTCAGAATCCTCCTGAGCAATTCCTTTTCTCCAGCAGCCAATTTCTCAACGCGTGGTACAGCTTCCCCAAGCTCACAGCCATGCCCTCCCCTATCAGGTCTGTATTGCAAGTGTTTCTCACATGCCTCTATGTTCTTCTCCAATCATCTGATTGCTGTTGGAGTTAATCTTTCAAACAGAAATTGAATCGTATCACTAAATTAAAAAAATTTCTGGGCCTTGGAGCCAGAGCGATAGAATAGCAGGGAGGGCATTTGAGTTGTGTGAGGGTGGCTCGGGTTCAATATCCAGCATCCCATATAGGTCCCCCAAGCACCACCAGGAGTAAACCCTGAGTGCAGAACCAGGAGTAATCCCTGTGCATCTTCAGATGTGACCCAAAAAAGAAAAAAAAAAATCCAGGCCAAAAAGGGTAGGGTATTTGCCTTGCATGTTGCTGGCCCTGGTTTAAACCTATTACTCATATGCTCTTCCTCACACACCACCAGGAGTGACCACTGAGCACAAAACCAGGACTAGCCCCAGAGAACTTCTGGGTATGACCCAAACCCCCACCCCCTAAATTTCAAAGGTGTAGGTGTGGACTGGAGCGATAGCACAGTGAGCAGGGCATTTGCCTTGCTCGCAGCCAACATGGCCGACCTGAGTTCGATTCCTCCGTCCCTCTCAGAGAGCCCGGCAAGCTACTGAGAGTTCCTCGCCCGCACGGCAAAGACTGGCAAGCTACCCGTGACGTATTCAATATGCCAAAAACAGTAACAAAAAGTCTCACAATTTGTTGTGAGATGTTACTAGTGTCCACTTGAGCAAATCAATGAACAAGGGGATGACAGTGCTATAGTGCTACAGGTGTGTGTGAAGGGGACCATGGGGTAGATTTGTATTATCCCTCCTGCTCTCCAAATAAAATCCATATTTCATCACAGGTGGGTGCTGTGACATAGATGTGACAGAAAGAACTTTCTGTGGCTGGACCAAATTTTGTGTTCAGTCTCCTACCATCTCCTCCATCACCTGCCCCACATCCTCAGCTCAGGTTCCTGAAACAGCTTGTCCCCCTCCTCTGTTCCCACTGCTTTCCTTTTCTATATTCTGCTCTTACTCTGCATCTTCTGTTCTTAAATCAAACAGCTCTTCTCTCCAAAAGCATACCTGTGGGTAGAATTAGGCAGACTTTCTCAACTGTCAACACCGGCAACATTCACGTTGGATCTTTGTTTCGCCCTCCCCCCCAAAGCCCTGTGCCTTGGGGGATACTCTGCTGCACCTGGGGCTTCTTCCTGCCAGATCCTGGTGGCAGCTTCCTTGTCCCCCAACCCCCCTTGTGCCAGACATTCACTGGTGGGGGTGTGTGTGGAATGACAATGACCATTGAACTACTCCTAGTCTGGTTCCAATTAGTCCACAGCTAATGCTCTTTTCTGATCATGGTCTCTTTAGCACATCTTTGCCTTTTGAGGGTTGGTTTGTTTGTTGGTCACACCCAGCAGTGCCGGCTTGGTGCTCAGGAGTCACTGCCAGCCTTGGAGGACCAGGCCTTCTGGGGATAGAAAGTGGGCCTTCCATATGCAAAGCATATGCTTAGCCAAATTATTAAGCTAGCTCTCTGCACAGACTCCCCCACATACACACCAAAGCACAACATTTTGTTTGTTTTGTTTTGGGGTCTCACCTGGCAGTGCTCAGGGTTTATTCCTGGCTCTGCACTCAAGGATCACTCCTGGCATGGCGCAGAGGATCCCACGTGGTGCCAGGGATCGAACCCAAGTCAGCTGCATGCAAGGCCAGCTACCGGCTCAGTGCATTACCTCTCTGGCTCCACCAACACATCTTTGAGGTGACTCGTCTGCATCATCTGTTCTCTCCAGCAGGATATCTCCCAGAGCTTGGCACTTTGGAGGAATGTGGAGAGTTTGGGCGAAGCAAGATCTCTATGGGGGCTGCAACCTTCATCTGCTGGGGCCCAGAATGGCACAGACTGCAATAGTCAACTCATGGTTGAGTGAAGAAATGATTGATCTCCTTCGAAGAATTCTCTTTTTCAAATAGATGTTTTGGACGTTTTGGGGGAGTGCCACACTTGGCAGTGCTGAGGTGCTACTCTGGGCTTTGTGTCTGGGGGTTGCTCCCAGTGGAGCACCGGGGACCATGTGGTACCAAGGATAGCACCCCGCCTCCTGCATGGGAACCACACTCCCAGTCCATTGAGCTGCCTCTCTGCTCTGCAATTTTCATACGTTCACCTCTTCCCTCACTGGGTCACACATGAGGATCACCTCCAAGTATCTCTGTGTGTGTGTGTGTGTGTGTGTGTGTGTGTGTGTGTGTGTGTGTGTAGCACCAGGATCATCTCATGGCCTCTTGCTTGCTCTGGGGTCTCCCACTTAGCCATCTTTGGGACCCTTTCTCGTGAGGGTTCACTTCCAGCAGGTGGTCTGGGTGGCCTCCATGCTGGTTGGTGGCATCAGGATTTGGACATGTGACTTTGTACTTGCCAGGCAGCACTTTCAGCCTCGGAGTCATCTCTCTGTCTCTGCTTTCAAGGCTGTTTTTTGTTTGTTTGGGGGGCCACGCCCAGAGATGCTCAGGGCTTACTCTTGCCTCTCCATTCAGGAATTATTCCTGGAAATGCTCAGGGAACCATATTGGGTGCCAGGAATCGAACCCAGGTTGGCAGCGTGCATGGCCCTCTATCTCTCCAGCCCCATGAAGGCTTGATGGAGGCCCTTGCCACGGTGACAACCTCTCCTCCTCTTCATGCCACACTGTCTTCCACAAGCCTCAGCCCCCCAGCATTGAGTACCTGGGCTGCTAAAGACAAAGTTTAATAATAAATGTTTGTGGAAAGTAAAGCACACTATCTTTTAGCTATTTTTCTAGAAACAGAAGGTTTTTTCCCCATCTCTGGGAGTCTCACGATCAACCTTTCCTTTCCCACCGTGCCTGTTCTGGTTCTGGCTGCTCCCAGCCGTGCTTCCCCATAGGTCCATTCGTCTTCTTTAGCCGCCTTCAAAGAGGAGGAACAGCTGAGTGCTGCGGAGAATTGGGAATGAGACCCATATCCCCATGCTCTCCCCGGGCTGCTCTCAGGGCTAGAACTGAATTCTCACAGGTCTAAAGACCAGATGGTGAGTTCTCACAAGCCTCTCCAGGAGGAACAGGCCTCCCTGGCAGCATCCCATTCCTAATAACTGATATGCACCAAGCTCCTGTGGGTTCCCTCGTAGGAAGCTGGGAGTATTAAAGTAGACCAACATTCAAAATCCTTCACAGCTGGGGCTGCGGCACAGGCTTTTGTATGTGGGTTCGATCCCCGGCACTGCTGGTTTGCCCGAGCATAGTTGCAAATAATCCCTGAGCACAAGAGTGGCTCCCAAACATAAAAACAGAATGGACAAATGAAAGAACCCTCACTGGCACGCTGTTCTGTCTGCTTGGGAGGCTAAAATAGTTAAGGAAGTGTTGGCGTAACTTTGAATGCATGGTAGAATGTTCTGCATCCCTGACTCATGAAGACCTGTGGGAGGAAGATGCTGAAGTTCATGTTTCTACTGGGATGTAACCTGTGCATACACGGCTGTACAGAAGCAAAGTGCTTGGTTGGAGGTCAGCTTTGTTTACCCATTGATGCCAGTGGACTGGAGAGAGAGGGTGCAAGACACTTGCCGTGCACATGTCCAACCTAAGTTTGATCCCCAAGCAACACAGGAGTGATCCCTGAACACAAAGCCAAGAGCAAGCCTGGAGAACCGCCAAGTATGGCCCCTCCCCACAAAAGCAAAAACAAATTCAAAAAAGAAAAACACACCCCCAAACCAAGACTATAAACAGCCATGCCAGCTGCAGACACACATGGTGAAGCTTTGAAATCTGTGTTGCAATCCAGATTCAGGTGATGAACTTGGGTCACTGATGGTGAGAGAGTACAATGATTTTCTAGCATCTTCCACAGGAAACCCTGGACTGTCAACTTGGCCCCAAGCCTATTTTCATTGCTAGAGTCAAAAAACAGTAGCAGCTGTGGTTGTTGCTAGGGATGAGGGATAATGCCTAGGGGAGTTGATGGCCTGGAGTGGGAGGAGGGGTACCGCAGAGGTCACAGAATTGGCCCTGCTTAGCCGCTGCCCATGTTCACATTACTTGGAGAGGTTCTGCAATAAGAAACATATTAGGCTTCTAATGGCATCTATGATGAACACGATTCTTACAACGAATGGGTCAAAAGCAATTGCTCTCACTATTTTGGTGGGGATGGAGGCTTGAGGGCCATACCCAGTGATGCTCAGGTTTCCTCCTGCTTCTGCACTCAGGAATTACTCCTGCTGGGGCTCAGGGGACCATACTTGGAATGCTGGGGATCAAAGCTGGGTTGATCGCTTGCAAGGTAAGTGCCCTATCTTCTGTACTATCACTTTGGCCCCAACTCACTTCTTAAAGGGAAGATTTACCCAACTGTATAGTTCTTTGAGGGTTTGCCTCGTCCCACACTTGGTCTCAAAAACATGCACAGAGTGAGGGGTTCAAATTTTCTGAATTTAATGCAAAGCACATATGTTGTTTGGGTTTTGTTTGTTTGTTTGTTTTTATGGTTGCAAAATATGTTATACAAAAAAGATCCATATAGCACTGAGATGGGAATGTAAACACAAACAAGGAGGTAACATCTCTAATGAATGGAAATAACCACCTCCTTCACTTTCTCTACAAAACAAAAAGTCAAATAAAAATAAAAGCCACTGCAGAAGGACCGTTTCACTCCCAGATTGTGGAATCTTATTGTTGACTGCTTTTCAAATGAGGAGTTTTGATGCCAAGCCTGGCTTAAGTCAGGAATTGTCAACAGGCAGCCGCTGTGGGCGGGCCACGAGAGCTGGCGGATGTTGGCAGCCAGCAGTGTGCGTTCCAGGCTGGAGAGCTGACCCCCACTTCCAGACTCCCAACCCCGCACTACACTCAAAGTGCTCCTGTCAAGGGCAGCAGCGACCTTCTAATTGCTAACTCCAAAGGGCACTTCTCAGGCCACTTTTTCTGACCTGACCTCCCTTCTGCAGATGACATAATTGCCCACTCTCTCCTCCTTGAAATGCTCTCACCCCCGCGCCTTCAATGACACTATCCTTGGCTGCCTATTGGCTGGCCTTCCCCGTCTCTCCTGCCCCACAGTCCCAGAGCAGTTGCTGTGGGCTGAGGCTCTGTCTAGGACTCTGGGCTCATTTGCTTATCCACTCCTGATCGTAGCTTTGGGAGAGATTGGTGGGACGGGGTCATGATTCCATTTCTTAGACAAGGCTATTGTGGCCCTGAATAATGAAGGGTCCTCACCCAACGTCAAAGGCTAATAAGCAACAGGACTAGAATTTTCATTTCAGGGGGTGGGAACTTAGAGCCAAGTTCTCAACTATTCCACAGCAGTTTCCTGTCCCTGGGTAAGCCCTTATGCAGAGATATTCTCCTCACCTTTTCCCTTTCCTCTCTCTCTTCCTGCCCCCCGCCCCAGGCTCTCTTAGTTTGTTTGTTTGTTTGTTTGTTTGCTCTTTGAACCACACCCAGCAGTGCTCAGGGCTCTGCATTCAGGGATCCCTCTGATCATTCAGGGATCACTCCTTGTGGCGCTTGAGGGACTTTATGGGGTGCCAGGATTAAATCTGGGTCAGTCACATGCACACCCTCCCCACTACACTGCCCCTTATCCTTAAGTCTCTCTTATAGCTTTACTTAGAGTTAGTACTTTTCTGGTATATCTTCAATACACATCTATCTTCTGATCCAGCTGGTTCCAAGCTTTCTCCAGCTGTACACGCCACACATGCCCCTGACTCATACATGGCACTAGCCAAAGCTCAAAGTCGTTGAAAGGGTGAACATGTGATTGCAATTCACAGCCAATGAGGGAAATTGCTGGAGATATCTGGGAGAGATTTTTCTCCCCATTACAAAGATATGTGAGGGTCCAGGGAGAGCGAGAGCTCAGTGGGCAGGTTTTGGGCACAGGCTTTGCCCATGGGAGGCACAGGCTCCGTCCTTGGTATCATATGGTGCCCTCACCACCACCAGGTGCAGCCTGTGAGCCCAGAGCCAGGAGTAGCCCCAGAGTACTTCCAGGTGTGGCTCAAGAACCAAAAATAAAAATAAAAATAAAAGACAAACAAAACATATTTTTGTTTTTTTGCCTTCCCCTAGATGCTCTTCTCTATGAGTTTCGAATACCAGGACAGGAGAAGCAGAGATGCCAGGGGCCTTTCTTGTCTTGACTGTCACATTCCACAGAGAACACAAATCCAATCATCCGTCTAAGGAAGGGAAAATTTGAGCAGATCCTCAAATAAAGTCATTTTGTTCCATGTCATTTTGTTATAATATTGATGAGGGGGGAAAAATCATCCCAGCCTACATTGGAACAAGACATTACTCTGGAAGCTGCTTTCATTCTGTCATTTTGCTTCAAGTCACAGTCTCTGAAAGCCTATTGTATATTATGGGGATTAGGATTAAACACAGGTGACAAAAGAGTAAAGAAGGAGATTACAATCCTTCAGAAACCACCCCATCTCCTCAACTCCACCCCATCCCTTCTAGAATCCCCTGTTTTCTCTGGGTCTCTTTCCCACTGTGCCCAGTGACCAAAGGGGGCAAAGTCTGGTCTCTAGCACCGAGTCGTGGCCTTAGAAATAGCTCTCATAGGGCTAGAGAGATAGTAGAGTAAGTAGTCTTTGCCTTGCTTGGGGCCGACCCAGGCACATCCCCAGTACCCCATATGATCTCCCAAGCCCGCCTGAAGTGATCCTTGAGCATGCAGCTAGGATTAAGCCCTGAAATTGCAAAGTGTGGCCTAAAAAACAAAAAATAGCTATCATGGGGCTGGAGCAATAGTACAGTGGGTAAGGCACTTTTCTTGCACGCTGTGGACCTGGGTTCAATCCCTGGCATCTCATATTATTCCCTGAGATGCCCGGACTGATTACTGAGCCCAGAGCCTGTTCTAAGCCTTGAGCACAACTGAGTGTGCCCCCCCTAAAAAAAACCCAAAGAAAGAGTTCTCAGGGGCCAGAGAGATAGTACAGGAGTAAAGCACTTACCTGCATGTAATTGACTCCAGCTCGATCCTGGTACTGCACATGATCCCAGAGCATGGCCAGAATGACCATGATAGAGCCTGGGCACCGCTGGGTGGTCCAAGCTACACACCCCTTCCCCATAGCTACCACAAATAAAAATAAAATTCAGAAGAGAATGGGCTTTGGAATCACAGACTTGAGTAAATCTTGACAGCTACCTTCCTAGTTGTGTGCCCTGGATCTGTCTATTTGGGTGGACTAGCGGGGCAGCAGAGACTGCTATTCAAAAGTGGAGGATGTCCGTCTCTTCAGCCTTCACCGAGTCACCCCCAATGGGACCATCTCTCCTTTCACCCGCCACCCCTTCCATGACCCCAATTTCTTAATCTGATGGCTCTCGTCCCAGGCACAGGGCATTATGGCCCATGGATGTCTGCTGGTCTCGCCCAGGAGAGCCCATTCCCATGTCCCATCAGCTACCTTCAGAAGTTTCAAGTTCCAAGGGACACTGTTGATGATAACATGGAGAGCTTGGCTTTACAGCTCAACCCCTGGTTTTGGGCCATTGGGTGACTGTGTGCATCTGTCTTTTCTTTTGGAAGATAGGAATGGTAATACGTCACCACATCCTCCAGAACCTGCAGCTGGGAACAAAGTTGGCCTGAGTTCAAGACTCAGTTCTGTCACTTTTCAAATGAGAGTCTCAGTGGCCTGTTCAGAAAAAAAGGGCCTCATCGCTGAGGCTTCCTCAGCAAGCTAATCACCTTCCTGGAATTAAAACATTCAAAAAGCTAATTAGCACCTTTTTATTTATTTTATTTTATTTTGCTTTTTGGGTCACACCCCGCGATGCACAGGGGTTACTCCTGGCTCTGCACTCAGGAGTTACTCCTGGCGGTGCTCAGGGGACCATATGGGATGCTGGGAATCGAACCCCGGGTCAGCCGAACCCCAGGTCAGCTGGGTGCAAGGCAAACACCCTAGCCGCTGTGCCATCTCTCCAGCCCCCAAATTAGCATCTTTTTAGAGTAAACCCTTCAGGCCTGCTGGGGTAAGCATGAGGTGGTCTCTCTTAGTGGTCCACAGACTCATAGAGGGTTTTGCCTGCTTGGGCTGCTGGCGGTGGCGGAAGGGCCAAGATGACTTCCTCTCTAGCAGGAAGAAGGCTGTCCTCGCAGGCTTGGATCTTCTTGAGGTCTCGCTCCTTATCAAGCACAAGCCAGTCTCTGCACTGCCACCTCACCCCGTACCTCTTTTGTCACATGCAACTGTATGTCTCTTCCTTTTTTTAGAACACCACCAGTGAGACAGGATTAGGACACAGTGGTCTTGATTTTTTTTTTTTTTTGGAGCCATACTGGCAGTACTCAGGGCTTACTCCTTCCTAGCTCTGGGCTAAGGGATCACTCTTGGCAGGGCATAAGGGACCATATGGGGTGACAGATATTGAACTCAGGTCCGTGGAGTACCAGGCAAGTGCGTTACCTGCTGCACTGTCCCTTTGGCCCCATAAGCTGGTCTTGCTTTGACTTAATCACCAAGTTAAAGGTCCTATCTCCAGAGAGAGTCACATTTGGAAGAACTGGAAGTTAGGGTTTACCATATAAATTAGGGGTAGCAACAATTTACTGTGTAGTAACATGTAAGCAGTGTAGCACTGTCCTCCTGTGGTTCATAGATTTGCTCGAGTGGGCATCAGTAACGTCTCCATTGTGAGACTTGTTGTTACTGTTTTTGGTATATTGAATACATCATGGGTAGCTTGTCAGGCTTTGCCGTGTGGACAGGATACTCTCGGTAGCTTGCCAGGCTCTCCAAGAGGGGCGGAGGCATCGAACCCCAGTAGGCCCCGTGCAAGGCAAATGCGCTACCCACTGTGCTATCGCTTCAGCCCTCGTAACATTACTTGAATGAACAAGTAACATGTAAATAGACCCCAATATTGTATGTTCCTATAGGTAAACTAACTCCTTCCTTCCTTCCTTCCTTCCTTCCTTCCTTCCTTCCTTCCTTCCTTCCTTTTCAGGGGGAGGTTGAGTTGAGGCTGTACCCATAGAGCTCAAGGGGGGCTTTATGCTCTGGAGTGATGCTTGGTGGTGGTGTCTGGGATAACCATGTATTAGGGTTTCAAAATGGGGCACGGCAAAGTAAGAGCCTTAACCCCTGGACTATCTCTCTAGCACTGAGTCTTTTTTTTTTTTTTTTGAGGGGACCATATGTAGACCAGGACGGCAGCAAGCAAACCAAATACCTCAACTGGCGTACTATGTCTCCTGCCTCTAAGATGAGATTTGTTTGTTTGGTTGGTTTCCACATCTGGCTGTGCTCAAGGCTTACTTCTGGGCGCTGTGCTCTTTCATTATCTCACTCCTTCCTGTTGGATCTCAGGATCTTATTTGTGGGAGAGTAGAGGGCAATAACAATCAGAAAAGATTAGGGGCTGGAGTAATTCCTGAGTGCATAA
The DNA here is from genome assembly GCA_028565675.1 of Sorex palustris. Classification (NCBI taxonomy): domain Eukaryota; kingdom Metazoa; phylum Chordata; class Mammalia; order Eulipotyphla; family Soricidae; genus Sorex; species Sorex palustris. Next base: position 5,300 of record JAOXYA010159838.1, on the reverse strand, counting down.
GCCAGGGGTAACCCCTCTGCAGTGCTGGGCGTGACCCAAAAAAGCAAAAGGAAAAAAAAAAAGATTATATGGAACTTGACTTTACAGTCTGCTTATTGGCTGTGGGCAAAGGAGAGGAGGAAGAAAAAAAGGAAGAGGAGGAAGAGGATGAGAAGGGAAAGGGAGAGGGAAAAAGGAGGAGGAGGAAGAGACAAGAGAGGAAAGGGGAAGGAGGAGGGAAAGCAGGAAGGGGAGGATGCGAGAAAGCAGGAAGAGGGGAGGTGATGGAGGGAGAGCAGGAGGAGGGAGAAGAGGAGGGGAAAGAGAAGGAAGAGAAGGAGAAGAGGGAGGAGGAAAAGAAAAGGAGGAGGAAGAGAAAGAAGAAAAGGGGAGAAGGGAGAGGAAGGCGTGGAGGAAGAGGAAGAGGGAAGAAAGGCAGAGGAGGGAAAGGGAGAAGGGGAAGGGTGTGGTAGGGGGAGGATAAGGAAGACAAGCAAGGAGGACGGAGGAAACTCCTGGCTCAGGGATGCCCACTGTGTCTTCCGGCCTCTGTCTCCCAAGTCTCACCCTCAATATTCTATGTCTCTGATTCTCAGGGTGGAAAAGATCAAATATCAAGATCAAGTATTAATTGCCTACCCAGGAGAACAAGCTTCTGTGTCAGGAATTGCAGGTCTAAGGCATCCACAGATGTTCATTGGATGAAGGAAGTGGCACTGTGGCATGTGACCTCTGCTCTACATGTTCTGGAGCAGACGGAGCACATCACTCATTCCCAAGCCCTGCCATGCTGATACGGTCCTTTTGGACCAGAACTCTCAGGGACCTGCGCCCCAAAGAAGAGTTGGCCAGGGCCAGAAACCTTCCCATCTTGAAGATGGCGCTGATTCTTTTGGAAAGACACTAAACTCCTGTCTCTGTTCTCTTTCCTTAGGCACCTTCATAAATTACTGTCTCTTGTTTAATGACAATTGAGCCTTAAAGGGCACAGAGGAACCAAACATCCCTGGTAACATATATGGTTCCTGAGCTAACTGTGCACATCACTCATTCCTAAGCCCTGGCATGCTTGGGCAAGAACTCTTAGGGGCCTATGACCAAAACTGAGCCCTGTCTGGAACAGAGCCAGGAGTAAGTAAGCCCAGAGCACCTCTTGGTGTGGCTTCCAAGTAAAACAAAGCAGAATGGAGGTCATGACAAAGTTGATCACCAAACCCCGTATTTTCTACTCTCAGCCTCCTGCTTAAGGCAGATGTCTTTTTTGTAGTCTGCGGAAGGCACGCCCTGAGGGCAGTAGTTACCTGCAGAGCACCTTTACCCGCATTCAGAGACCCACATCCCAGACAGAGGTTGCTAAGCAGCCTGGGGTTCCTGAGAGGAGACAGGGGACTGAGCTGTGGTGAGCAGGCGGCCTCAGGGAAAGCCTGCTGGTGGTTGCAATGACTGGCTGGAACCTGGAAACCATAGCCACAGCCTCATCTTGCCAGTCCCCTGACAGGAGGGAAGAAGCAGAATGGAGATGCTAACTTGGCATGAAAAAAGAAGGAGAAGCATTCAGATTCCGAATATCTACTGAAGGGAAAGTGGAAAGAGTTGCTGATGGACTGCTGTGGAGTATAAAAGGGAGAGGAGACAGAGAGACTCTAAGGACTAGGGTCTTTGATGCAAAGAACACTCCAGACAAAATTGGATTACACAGTGCTGGGCATCCAGCAAAGCGATAAGATGCCAGTTCTTGTGCAGTATTTAGGGGGTGAGCAATTGGGAACAAATGTATTTAACTATGTATGTAATTTTCCCCTTCCCTTCTTTTGTTATTGGTGTTTGCCATGACGGGGATCATGCAAGCCTGATGAGCACCTGGTCGTGGTGGTGCTCACGTGCTCAGCTGTGGTGCTTACTGAGGGTTACCCATTTGAGATGTGCTCACATTCTGCTTGTGGTAATGCGGGTGGGAGCATTGCAGCGCTCAATAGGAAGCGCTCACTTTGCTGGGGGCTTTAGAGGTCCCCAACAGCGGAGAGCTGCTAGGACCACCCAATGTGCTTATAAACAGTGCCCAGGCTTAGACACATGGCCTTGTGCTTGCCAGGCGTTTGCTTTTGGCTATTGCATCTCCTGACCCAACCAATATGGAATATAGAGACTTAAAGCATTTTTCAAACCCAAACGATCAAAAGTTAGGTTGAGGGATTGGAGAGATAGCACAGTGGGTAGGATGTTTGTCTTGTATATGACCAACTCGGTTTGATCCTGGCACCCCAAAGGGTTCCTCGAGCCCCACCAAGAGTGATCCCTGAGAGCAGAGCTAGGAGTTAGTCTTGGGCACTGCCAGGTGTAGCCAAAAAATGAAAGCCAGGCTGATAGTAGAATATCTGACTTGCAGTGTAATGTTCTTTTTCTCATAGCAGAGGGCCAAGCTTGGACAGCAAAGACATTTTGTCGTATAACCCACCTCCACAGACAAGACATAAAGTTCTATCACCAATCCTTCAAATTCCCTTTTGCTGGCCCGCCCTTTGTAATGAATTCCTCCCTCCACTCCTAACTAACCTCTTTTCCCACTAATTGCCTTTCTAGAATATTAGAATGCTGTAATCACACTGTTTTGTGTGTAGGATAACACTGTTTTGTCCTTCCTGCATAGCCTCAGGTAGGTTAGGTATATTGGGTTGCTCCCATCACAGTGCTCCCATTCCTCTGTGTTTATTTGTATCTTCTTTCTTTGTGCTCTGTTGACTTGTAAATATTGTTTTTCTTTTCTCCCTAAGTCCTTTGCATAGTTTATTCAGAGCAATGTCCTTTTTCTATGGACACAAGAAGACATGCTTTTGTAATGTGACTCTCAGGGATATTTCCTTCTTGGGCATCTGTTCACTCGCCCAAGCTTCAGCTGCCTTTATTTACAAGAGCCCCCCAAAACAGGGTCCCAATGAGGGACTGGATGGAACCAGGGCAAATGGTAAGCTATGTGCTACCCTGGCATCAAGATGGACCTGGCCAAAGCGCCATAATGCTTAACTGTAAGTTAAGAGCTTGGTCATGGACAAATGCTGTCATGATCCAAAAAGAAATAACCATATTTGGACCCTGCTAGGGTTAGGAAAGATTAATCTGGCCTGAGTTCTGTGAACCTGGTGAGCCCTCAGGAAGGGTTTTCTTATGTTGATTTTGCTACCTGACTGCGTGCAGTGTCAGCTCAGAGTGCAGGGGAGTTGAAGAGAGGAGGCTGGAGGAGGAGAGAACTCAGGGTAGCAAGATTGACTGTGAAGAGGCTAGCAAGGGGGACAGAGAGAGATGAGTGTAGAAGAATACAGGAGCAGGCATGTGGAGAGAGAGATCCCAGACTGCGAGATGGAGCATGGAGAGATGAGCAGGAGAGACAGAAGGAGACGAGAATGAGGGATAGAGTGTGAGAATAGAATGGGGGGCTCAGAGAGACTGGGGCAGGCACTTGGGGAGAATGGAATAAACAGCATCTGATCAATCAACCAGCTTGGCCCTTATTTCCTCCACGGTCTGCCCCACTGCCTGGGTCACCCTGGCTATGGGAGTGGCCTGGGCCCACCCCGATTGCGGGCTGTGAGGGGGAGATTCCTTGGGGGGGGGCCTTGCCACCCCTAAAAGAGATTATACCAAGACCCATGATAAAAGCTCTACGGCACTAATCATCAGGCAGATGCAAATCAAGACAACAATGAGATATCATCTCATATCTCAGAAACTAACATACATCAGAAAGAACAAGAACAACCAGTATTGACGCGGATGCAGGGACAAAGGGACTTTCATTCATTGTTGGTAAGAATGCTGACTGATCCAGCCTTTTTGGAAAATAGTATGGAAATTCCTCAAAAACTAAAAATTGAGCTTCCATATAATCCAGCAACACCACTTCTGTGACTATATCCTGCGGGCTCAAAATCACACAACAAAAATGTCATTTGCACTTCTAAGTTTATTGCAGCACTGTTCCCAATAGCCAGAATCTGGAAACAACCTGAGTGCCCAAGAATAGATGACTGATTAAAGAAACCATAGTACATATACTCAGTGGGATAGTATGAAGTTGGTGGGAAGAATGAAGTCATGAAATTTGCTTATAAATGGATGGACATGGATGTTATCATGCTGAGTCACATGAGTCAGAAGAAGGGCAGACAGAATGATCGCACTCATTTGTAAGATATATAAAAAAAATCATAGTAAGAGACTGATACCCAGGACAGTAGAAATAAGGGCAAGGATGATTGGTCCATGGTCAAAAGTCTGCATCAGTGCTGGAGGAGAGTGCAGCTAAGATAGAGAAGGGACCACAATGATAATGCTGATTGAAAATGATCACTCTGGATGGGAGATGTGTGTTGAAAGTAGGTAAAGCACCAAACATTGTGGCCTCCTAGATTCTGCTTGCAAACCATAATTTATTGCAAACCATAATGGCCAAAAGTAGACAGGGGCAGGGGGAAGAAGAAAAGTGCCTTCTACATAGGCAGAATGGAGGTGGGGGTGACCAGAAGGATACTGGGGACAATGGTGGTGGGAAATGTACATTGGTGTCCAGATTGATGTTGCAACACTGTATGACAAACCAGATCATGAACAGCTTTATAACTATGTATCTCACAGAGATTCAATTAAAAAATTTTACAAAATAGTTCAAGGAAAATTATTTTTTAATTAAAAAAGAATAGATAACTTAATCACTTGACATCCTGTTACTCATCGATTTGCTTAAGCGCGCACCAGTAACATCTCCATTCATCACTGTCACATGCTAGTGTAGCCCAATGGTGTTTGCTTGCTCCGGGAACATGAAGAGCCTTAAATTGATCATTCAGGGTCTTGACGAAGAAGTCTGACCATCTTGTAGGTGGGCAGCCATGCGATCTTTTGACGCCCCGTTGAATCCAGTCGGTAACAGCTCTAGTCCAGCGGTCATTTCCAAAATCGCACTATGTGTCCAGCCTATCTTATTTTCGACGCCTTGGCAAATTAGACAGTGTCCCTGATTTTTGATTGTTAATGGAGGTCAGAACTCCCGATTTTTTCTCTCACTTGAGTAAAGCATGATACTCCAAGCAAAGCTCTTTCAATTCCTCTTTGGGAGACCCAAATAGTGTTGTCATCCAGTTTTCATAGGGTCCAAGTCTCTGAGGTGTATATTAATGCAAGAAGAACAGTGGAATCGTAGAGATGTGCCTGGAGCCAGAGGTTCTTCATCCTCTTAGCTATTTGAAGGTGTTCCAAGCTGCTCTCTTCCTCCTGCACAGCTCAGGTGCCAGATCATTCGTCATGTTGACTTCTCGACCTAGGTACAC
>JAOXYA010159748.1:0-21153 GCA_028565675.1 Sorex palustris | reverse complement strand
AAACCCAAGCACAAAAATTTGTAAGTCTACAACTGTACCTCATGGTGTTTCACTAATAAAAATAAAATAAAATAAAAAGGAAAAAAAGGATGAATCCAGACTCTGAAGAATCATGCTCTGGGCAGGGAAGCCTAACACGGCCCTTCCCACCTCAGGCCGGTCTCAGATCTGAGTCCCCAGCAGTGGGTTTGACTGGGAAGGGGGACAAACCAAAAGACTGTCCACCCCGCCTCCTCCACAGACGGCGACTCTACGCCCGAGAAATCAGTCCCGGCCAGCGATGCCCGGTGGCCCCGGAGGTCCCCTCACAAACAGCTGAGCCACCCGGCGGGCCGGTCTGGCTGGCAGGCCCGGGCGAGTGAGCGGAGCAGCGGCCCTGGGCTCATTCATATTCCGGGCCGGCCGCCGGCTTCAGTATGGCGGAGGCCAGAGGAGGCCCGGGAGAACGCCCCGCGGTGATTCCTCCCCGCTTCCAATTTATTTCCTATCATTAATGCTTTTGAGAAGCCGTCCACGCTCTGCAAACAGGGACGGGACGCAGGGCTCGGGAGGGAGGAGCTGGGGAGGGCTGGGGGCACGGGGGTCACCGTGGGGTGGTGCAGGCAGCCAGCTGGGGGCCCCTCCCCGAGGCGAGGCCCCCCCCACCTCCCTGCAGAGCCCACCTGGCTGCTGCTGCCCTGGCCCACCCACTCAGCCCACCTTGAGCACCGGTTCCAATCTGGGGCGGGGTGGAGGTGGGGGGGAGAGGTGGGTTTGACTAACTGGGAAGGGTTGTCCAGGACCTCCCAGCCCACCCGACGCGAGGAGGGCAGCTGAGGCCGGTGACCTCCCCCCTCCCCCATGCCAGGGGCAGGGATCTGGGGCTGCCCCCCCACCAAAGACAAGCACCCAGAACGGGGTTCCCCACCTCAAACCTGCACCGTCCTCCCCTCCCACGTGGGTGCAGGTGCTCTGCCTCCTGGCCAGCACCCCCCCATCTCCATACCACAGAGGGGAGCCCCTTGTCCTGTCCAGTGTCTTCCGGGGAGCCCAGCTATCCTTGGGGTCAGGCCTGAAGGCCCCTCGCCTCCTTCTGGCCTGTCCCCAGTTCCAGCCCAGGGGTGGACATGGGCTGTTTTCTGCCGGGAATGTCCCACTGTGTGGCCCGGACTCCGGCAAGATGCCACCCAGGCTCCCCCCTGGGCCCGTCCCCTGTCTCCCAGTCCTTCTGGCCCCTGCGGACCACCCAGGCTTCAACCCAGGGAGCAGCTCCTGACGCAGCCCACGCCAGCCCCGCGGGAGGCAGGGGGTCCTTGGCTCCCGCTGCATCCAGCCCAGGGGCCTGCAGAGGGCCACACTGTGAATGGGGAGACTGAGAGGAGTAAAGCCTGAGGCCGCCTGCCTCCCTGCCCCCCTCTCTTCCTCTGCCAGGAGGGAATCTTGGAGCCCGTGTGGCGCAGAGAAATGCCGAATGAAAGGTTAGAGTCGGAAAAAAAAAAGAAAAAGAAGAAGAAATGTGGTGGATTCCCCCTTTCTCTATAATGTAAAGAAAATTGCTTTTGCCAACTATCACAGTTTAAAAGCAATTAGAGTTTTGGAGGGGACTCTGGGCATGAGCGGAAGTGGGAGACAGTGCCCAGCACAGGATTCTTCCAGCACACAAAGCGGGGCGGGAGCGGGGAGGTGTTAAAAGCAGCGATTCCAGCACTGGGGTGGTGAGATAAAATATTTACAGCCTCTGAGGGCCAGAGACCCCCCCCCACCTACCCCCTGCACCTCTCCACACTCCCCGAGGCAGGAAGGGGAAGTCGAGGGCGGGGGGCCAAGACGAGCCACTCTCTGGCCTGCAGCTGCCCTGGGGGAGGGGAGCCAGAGAGGGGCCCCCAAGATGTGGCCGACTCGCCCCACTTCCAGCCGCCCACCCATGGCCCAAAGCCACCAGAGAGCCACGGCCCCACCCCAGACTCAGCCACGGCCTCCCTGCTCCAAGACCCTCTGCCCAGGGCCCAGCAGGAGCCCAACTGACTGACTGACCGACCCACTGGGCACAGACTCTGAGCACAGGAGGCCCCAGGCGCCAATCCCTGACCCCACACGGTCAGCACAGAGCTCAGGCAGCCCCCAAGCCAAACCCTCCACGGGGGTGCCCCAGGCCTCTGCATTCACCCTGGGCATGACCCTGAAAAGGCTCAGTACCCCCCTCCATGCAGGCTGTAGGGCAGAGGACAGAGGGAGGGAGAGGGTCATCTGGGATCCCCACGGGCCTCTCCAGCCAGCCCTTTCTGTTCTTCTGTTTGGGTCACACCCAGCGATTCTCAGGAATTATTCCTGGTGGAGCTCAGATGGAATGCCAGGGATCGAACCCCGGTTGGTCATGTGCAAGGCGAGCACCCTATTGGCTGTACTATCCCCACCCCCTGTGCTATCATCCCCCTCTGTACTGTCCCCACCTCCTGTACTATGGCTCCGTCCCGAGAGACCTTTCTTGGCCAGGCTGGCAAGGGATTGCTCCAGGGACAGCAGGAACCCGTCACCCCAAACCTTCAGGACCTGCCGAGCCAGGGGAATGAGGCTGTTTCCCTAACACCGAGGATCCCAACAGCCCCCAGCCCGTCCTCCTGGGACTGCAAAGCAGCCTCCAGCCAAGTCCACAGACCCCCAGACGCAGGCCAGCACTGCGGCCACCTACACCCGAGAGCAGAAACAGGGATGGCCCCAATCCAGCCCCGCTGCTGCCCCAGGGGCACCCCACAGAGCCAAGGCCTCCTACCCTGTAAAGGGGGTCCCTGCTGCCCACAGGGAGCAGGAGCAGAGACCCACCCTCCAGACCAGCACGTGTCATATATCCACACACACTCACACATGTGCAGACACACCAACACCTACACACGCACACAGTCACACAGTCATACTCATATGCTCCCACACTCACACCTATGCATTCATATACACATTCACACACTCACACCTACACCCTCATACACACACATTCATACACACTCACACAGCCACACACATACTCATACACCCTCACACTCACACCTACACACTCACACACATCATACACACTCACACAGTCACACACCTACACTCTCACACTCACACCTACACCCTCATACTCACATATTCATACATACAGTCACACACATACTCATATACTCTCACACTTACACCTACACACTCACACACACATTCATACACACTCACACAGTCACACGCATACTTATAGACACTGGTAATCACACCTACACACTCATACACACACATTCGTACATACTTACACTCACACCCACCTACACACTCATATACACTTACACACACCTACACACATCTATGCACTCGTACACACACCTACACACTCACATACTCTCACACTCATCTACACACTTAAACACATTTGCACACACACTCAGACACACCAACACACGCACTTTCACACTTACCTGCACAAACATTCTCACTCTCAGACTCTCCCATACCCATATACACCTACACACAGTCACAGTCTCACACAGCATTCCCATCCCGGTTGCCCACCGTCCATCCCGCCCTCCACCCCTCAGCCAGGCTACTCCCCTCTGCCCTCCGGGGTGCGACCAGGGCAGCCCTGCCGGCCCACAGAGGTTCCCTGGGCCCAGCCTGGGCCAGCCTGATTACAGTCTCCTGCATTAAACCATACACAAGAATTCGCTTCAGATTTTCCTGACGCTGCAGTTCTTGATTAATCCCCACAGAAAACAAAAGGAAGGAAACAATTAACCTGAAAAAGGACCACTTCCTCTTTCCTGATGGGATCTCCTGCCCCAGCCACAGGGACCTCCAGAGGGGACCTGACCTGCCACCTGCCCAGGTAACAGAACACCTGTGCCTGTAACTGGACTGACCAGGACTGACCTCCCTCTCCCTCTCCCTGTCTCTCTGTCTCTCTCTGTATCTGTGTGTGTCTCTCTCTCTGTCTCTGTGTATCTGTGTGTTTCTGTCTCTCTCTGTCTCTCTCTCTGTTCTCTGTGTGTCAATGTGTCTCTCTCTTTGTGCATGTCTGTGTGTGTGTGTGTGTCTGTGAGTATGTGTCTGTCTGTGTGTCTGTGTGTGTTTCCGTGTTCCTCTCTCTTTCTCTCTGTCTGTCTGTCTCTATGCCTGCCTGTCTGTCTCTGTCTCTGTCTCTGATTTCTCTCTTTCTGTCTCTCGACACCCCCCTGCCATCCCCCTGGGTCTCAATCTCCTCTCTCTGATCCCCCTCAAGGGTAACACAAAAGGAAGCTTGACCACAGGGCGAGAAGTAAGGAGTTCTCTCTGGCTTTGGCCGCTGCTGAAATATTTCGGGAGAAATGTCATGATGTTTACGATTTACTTGAAAACGCCTCGGGGTGGGGGGAAAGTGACGCAAATGTGGGGAAATGTGGCCAGCCACGCGGCCGGGGAGCGGGCATGGAGGAGCGCACCTTCCTCGCTGCTCTCGCTCCCTTCCTGTGGGTTTGAAGCTGCTCCTCACAGGAGAAGTTTCTTTAAAAACGGAAAGGAAAAGGGAACGAGAAAGCCCTTTTCCCGCATGCCAGAAGCACCCCCTCGCGACGAGCCGGCCCCCCGGCGGTGGCCAAAAGGCAGCCGGGCTCCTAAGTAGGTTAAGCGCCCCCCTGCCATCTTCTTTACATGGTTTCCCTGGAAATCATTTTTCACAAATTCCCCCAAGTCCCAGCGCCATATTCAGAAGCCAGAGCCGCGCTGAAGGGGGCACCTCCCCTCCCACCCTGCGCCCTGATCCTGGCCCTCAACCCCTGCGGCAGAAACGAGGACCAGGTACACACGCTGTCCAGCTGCCCCTTCAAAGACACCCCCAGAAACCACAGCCTTGTTTAAGAGATGCGGGGAAATGAGACACCAGGAGCCCAAGAGTTCACACAGCAGGGAGGGCTCTTGCCTTGTACGCGGACAGCCCTGGGTTCGAGCCCTGCCATCCAGATGGTGCCCCGAGTCATGTCAGGAGTGATTCCTGAGTGCAGAGCCAGGAATTAAGTCCTGAGCATCACCAGGTGCGGCCAAAACAGACACAACAGGAAAAGAAAATGAGACCCCGTTAAACAGACGCAAAAAGTGGATGTGCAAAGAAGTGGGGGAGGGGGTGAAGGTCAGAGGGCACCATGGCCCTCCACAGGCCCACCCAGGCCCTGCTCCCCTCCTCCCTCCTGGCCCCACCCTCCCTTAGGCTCCTCCTTCCCTCTGGCCGGTTTCTGATCAGTGGCAATGGGAGGGCTGGGCCTCCCCGCAGGGCCCAGCTGACCCCACCCCTGCTGGCCAGCCGTCCCCCACAGGTCGATCCTGGAAGAGTTAGCAGCACCCCCAAATAATCGATGCCTAATTGCTGAATGCCAGGCAATTCATCGGGGAGAGGCAAGTGTGGCCGGCTCCCGGGCGTCCCACCCGGCCAGCGGGTCCCCAGGGGCAGAAGGCCGGTCTGCGGTGAACAGCTCAGCAGAACGGCTGCCGGGATGCAGGGGCTGGAAGACCACAGGCGGGGCCCAGGGCGGGTAGTGGCTGGGCCAGGGAAGCCCCAGGGGCACACCACAGGCCCCGGAGCGGCCCAGGGGGCCCCCAGGTGCATGAGCCAGGTCGGGCAGCCCACAGGCCATTCCCAGTCTAGGGAGAGACCACCCCCCACCCCGCGCGCCTGCAGGCTAAGAGCTCCCACAGGAAAGTGGGGGGGGCCTCCCACGGCCAAGGAGGACACATAGTCAGGCCACGGACAAGGCGACACCTGTGTGCGGGCGAGCTATGGGGGCTGCCTGGAGCCTGACCAGAGGAGCCCATAAACGTACCCAGGATGGGGACACCCTGGGGGACCACTGAGGAGGGAATGTGGCCGTGTTCAGCCCATGAGAATCTGGGGAACCCGTGTGAGCTGCAGGATGTGGCCTGGTGGGGACTGGGGAGTATCGGAGTATCGGGTAAGACACATCTGTCCCCGTACCCACACGGTCTCTGAGTGCAGGACAGACAGAGCCCCCCACACTGGGCCCAGTGTCCTGACACCATTGGAGGGGGAGGGTGCATGCGTGAAAAATAGATATCTACAGTGGAGCCCCAGAAACATCCCTGTGGGCTGGGAGGTCGCTTTCTCCAGGCTACCAGGGGGGATGCAGATGAAGGGTCAGAGGGGCTCAGGGACCAGGCTGAGGTGACTGGCGGGAGGGGCAGGACTTGCTCTGCCCCTCTCTGTCCCAAAGGTGGAGCCCTGCCCAAATAAATGCTTAGGCTGAAAGATCAGCCCTCCTCTCCCCGGCATGCCCCCCCACCAGCCCCTGAGACCACCAGATTTCACTCGGCCTCCTCCTGTTGGGGAAGGGGAAATGCAGCCAACGGTGGGGGGGAAAGGCAGCTCAAATAGAGAAGGGATCACCAAGTAAAGGGTGTTTGGAGGGCCCGTTAGGGAGGGGAGATGCATACCAAAAGTAGACTATAGGCTGAACACAATGGCCATTCAATAATTGCATTGCAGACCACAACACCCTAAAGGAGAGAGAGAGTAAAAGGGAATGCATCTGCCACAGAGGCAGGGGGTGGGAGTGGGGATGGGGGGATGGGAGGGATACTGGGAACATTGGTGGTGGAGAACTGGCACTGGTGGAGGGATGGGTACTTGATCATCGTATGACTGAAACGTAAGCACGAAAGTTTGTAAGTCCGTAACTGTACCTCATGATGATTCATTAAAAAAAAATTTTTTAATTTAAAAAAAAAGAAAGAAATGCAGTCAATGTGGCTCGCCGAGAGTCCCCCAGGCCCATCCACCCCAGATGGGAATGCTCCGGGCCCAGGACCATCCAGCCTGCCTTGAGGGACACGGGGACAGCTGTGGGGCCTCTGGAACCCACACTTAGTCCAGAGAGGCCCATGAAGCCAGCACCCTGTCCGCCAAAACCATCTGCAGCCAAGCCCAGCTCTGCCCTCGGGCTTCCTCTGGGGATCCCGGCCTGGTGAGCAGGACAGAGCACCAGCCGATGTCCCAGAAAGTGCCGTGACGTCACAAGGGATCGGGGATCAAGGCACAGGGGAAACGGCAAAGACAACTTCGTCCTGAAAATAACAATCAGTCTGGACAGCGGGTGCCAGCCTGTCCAAAAAACAGCCGAGAGCGAGCAAACCTTCCCCGGACTCTACAAGGTCTCCGGCTGAGGGAGTCTCTGGCAGTGTGACGACGAAGTTCCTCCCTGCCCCTCCCGAGAACACAGATGAGGAAACCAAGGCTCAGAAAAGTGCCCACTGGGTAGTGGCTCCAGCACAACACCCATTGCTCCCTTGAAGCCAGAGGCCCCTGGGGTCAGAGCGGGGTCACTGAAGGGGCCCGTCTCACCCCCAAATGCTCGGAGCTCAGGCAGGGAACCTGCACTGACTCAGCTGAGACCCGAGCAGGCACAGCGGCTCTGCAGCCAATTGGAGCTGCCTGATGGGTGCCAAGCAGGTGGGTACCAGGCCTGGGCACCTGCCAAGGTCCGACTTCACGTGCAAACCAACCTGGACACCAGGATTCCACTCTGGTCTCCTCCCGCCCTGACCCTGGGGGCTGGCAGTGCCCACACAGATCCAGAAGGCCAGGTGGTGACCACCGTCCCTCCTTCCACAGCTGGCAGCGCCCCTGCAGTGGCCAGATGGCCCCATATGTTCCCTGGAAGCTGGAGGCAGTGCCATGAGGACGTCCTCTGCAGCCACCCACCAGGGACCCCCCTGGCCCCGGCAGCCCCCCTCCCCCCCAGTCAGCCATGTCTGTGGCCAGTCAGCCCCAGGCTGGGCTGCCCTGTCCCACCCAATGCTTGCCTAAAGACCGTGTTTGTGTTGGGCAAGTGTCAGATTCTCAAACTCTTCCTCCACCATCTATTGCTTCCCTTTGCAGTCCTCTGCCCCAAACTTCCACCCAAACTCACCCCACATCTCCAGGGCGACAAAGAGCAGCCAGTCATTTTACAAATGGGGAAACTGAGGTCCAATGGAGCTCAGGGACTAGCTTATGGGTGCACAAGACGAGGCCAGGGCTAAAGGCCATTAAGTTCTGAGACGCCTGCCCCTTCTGCAGGCCCGGGTGGAGGGGCCAGGAATACCTCACCACGCTGAGGACGCTGCAGCCCACCTGATCTCGCCAGCCCCCACCATGGGGAGGGCACTGGACCCTCGGAAGCCCAGCATGGCATGTTCCTGCCGCTGCCAGCTGCCATAACGGGAGCCAGCGAGCGGCCGGAACCCTCCGCCCTGCCTCGGCTGTCCTGGCCAAGCCCTACCGTGTCCACCAGAGGGAGCGGTTTAAATCATGTAGTTCACAGCGACTCTCCAGAGGGACAAACCTGCAGCCCAGCACGTGGACTCAGTCACCCTCCGGCACCCACACGCAGCCGTCACTCCCCGACCCAACCTTCTGGCGTCCACTCGCTCATCTGACACGGCTCTGAGTGTCCATCCACCAGGGGGGCGGGCCGACAGTACAGCACAGAGGGCATTTGCCTTATACATGGCCAAGCTAGGTTCGATCCCCGGCATCCCGTACGGTCCCCCTGAGCACAACCAGGAGTAATTCCTGCATGCGGAGCCAGGAGTAACCCCTGAGCATCAGGTGTTACCCAAAAATCAAAAGACAACAACAAAAAATGAGTGTCAATCCACCAAGTGCCAGAAACACGGGCACACAACAAATATGTATGCCCCCAACTGAGTACTTCGCAGCTGCCTCGATGCCTGATGCCTAGGGGGGCCGGTGGAGGGTCGTGCTTCCCAGGAAGGGTGCAGGTTTGTCACACTCAGTGTGACCCCAGTCTCCAGGCAGGCTTCAAACCAGGGATGCCTCCAAGCAGGAAGTGAACTCCAAGTATCAGATCACAGGCAGTGAAAATCAGGACCAAGACATGATTCTTGGAGGCAAAACAGACGGTCCCAAAAGCCAGGGAAGAGGCCCCAAGATGGTTCAGGGGTGCCCCCGGGCTCCAAGGGAAGTCTGGGAGTTCAGACTTTAACCCCACAAGTCACCCAAGGCTCAGCCTCACAAGTCACCCCAAGGCCCAGCCCAGGCAACAACTTCCTATGCCCAAATGTGTTGAAATGTTTGCATAAATTATATTGCCAATGTGGCAGGGGCAGGGGATAACCTGAAGGAGAAATTACGGGGACACAGCCAGAAGCTTTGAGGGTGGGGGACTTCAGGCAGCCACCTCCAGACCCAGGAGGCACCTGGGAACTCCTAGGCAACAGGGATCCCCCAGAGTGGAGGTTAGTCCAAGGGTTGAATCCAGGCTGCCATGGGGACCGAGAGTGGGGGGTCACAGAGGCCCACCAGAGGCTGGGTCAAGGAGACCACCTGGAGAAGCAGCGCAAAGAGGCTTCGCAAAGGGTCAAAGAAATAGCATAGCGGGAAGGGTATTTGCTTTGCACAGGACCCCGGTTCAATCCCTGGCATCCCATATGGCCCCCTGAGCACTGCCAGGAGTAATTCCTGAGTGCAGAGCCAGGAACCCCTGAGCATCGCAGGGTGTGACTCCCCCCAAAAAACAGTGTGTCCCAAAATGCACATTTAGAACTGGGGTAGGGGGAGACAGCCCAGAGTCTCGAAGCCCAAGTTCTAAGTGAAGAGACATTGGTTTGGCCCCCAGGATGGCATGATCCAAGAAGGGAAGAACTCTGTGGGGAAACATCATTTCCAAAGACAGTTCTAACCCAACAAGAAAGAGACTCAGAGTCTGGGCGAGAGAGAGGGGCTTCCTACTCAAGCCTGAGACCAATGCAGGGGTAGCCCTGATGGCCAGGGTGGGGCCCCAGAATAACAGCACCACTGTATGAGGAAGCAGGTCCTCAAATTGTCACAGCATAGGCAGACCCAGGCCCCAAATTTGGAGTTACAGTTCAAGGGGGGCCGGGCACCATATGATTCCCAGTGGTCAGGACAAGGGGGTCAGCCGGGGTGCTGGTGCCACCTGTGCCATCTGGGGGTGCCCTGGGTCACAGGGAGCAGGACAGCAGCTCCCACTGGCTGCAGGCTGGACCCCTCATGCTACATCCCCAAAGCCTAGTGTGAAAGGGGCAGCCTGGGGCCAAAGCACCCTCAGACCCCTCCATGCAGTGGAGAGGAAGCCCCGGTGGGCCTCGCATGCTCCTGGCCTGGCTCAGGGGCTGGGGAGGTAAGGCTCCACACCAGAGCACTGGCCAGACCCAGATTGATTACCAGACCCCAGAGCCCCAGGTGGGCATGAGCCCAGCCAGCACCACACCCTTCCAGCGAAGAGAAGTAAGCTTGAGGTTAGGAAAGAGGGGATGTGGACAGCTCCATCGCGCCCCCCACCCACATAAAGAAGCACAGGGGAGCAAGCGATGAAGGCTTCCTGGAGAAGGAAGCACCCGTTCTGGATAAGGGGCGGGATAAGCCTGGAGGTGGTATCTGACCCTGGGGGACAGTCTCCCTCCTGCTAGCCGAACCCATCCACTCTATCTCCCTACCCTATCTATCTCAGCCTAAACAGGGCTGCCATCTGGATGACAGTGATGGGGGAGGAAGCAGGTGTCCAGGGAGACTCCTGAGGCAGGCGGCACTGGGCAGGGGGGGTAAGAGGATATTCAAGTGGGAGGAGCAGGGGAACACCCAGTCACCACCTCATTACACAAAATAGGGCAGCAGAAGCCTGGCTCCAAGTAGGAAAGCAGGGGCAGGGACCAAGAGGTGTCCCTAACCATTGGGTGCTTTTGCACATCCCCCCCCACACACACGACACATTCACACACATAAACACACGTGCACACATACACACTCACGCACACACACACACACACACACAAATACACACGTCCCCCTCTCCCCATCCCAACTCCCTCTTCTGTGTCCTCCACCGGGCAGTAAAGATGACCTCGAGCCTGGGGGGGTCTGGGAGATGCCCCCTCCAGGTCCTGCCTGGTCTTTGCCGGGTAACAGAAGATCTATGCCCGCGGGGCTGGACGCGGGTCCTGGGAGACCAGGAGGCTGCGCCCACGTGGCAGGAGAGACCACCCCCTCGGCCCTCGGGGCTATAGAGCCGGCGCCCCGTACCCCTTCCCTCCCTCGCGTTCTCTCGGCTGCAGGGACAGGCCAGAGTTCCACCCGGAAAGCACCTCCCGCCCCTCCCGGGCCCCCACAAAGTTGCTCCAAGTCGCGGGGTTCGGGCGCCAGGCAAGGGTTAGGCGGGGCCGCGCCGCGGGCGGGAGCGCGGTCCCCGGCTCCAGCGCCGCGCGCGCCCCCTCCAGCTCGGCGCGTGCACGCCCCCCACGGACGCACCCCTCGCACCCCACCCCCATCCGCTGCCCCCCCCCCAGGCTCCCGCCCAATCAGAGGCCGCGCACGCGGCGCTGCCGGCGGGCAGACACCCCGGCTCCCCGGCCCGCGCCCCCGCGGCCCCGGCCCGGCCGCCGCCGTCTCCCCGCCCGGCCACACTCACCGTCCGGGGCTCGCCGTCCGCGCGCCGCTCCTCTCCGGGACCGCATTCCCCGGCCCGGCTCCGCTCCGCTCGGCTTCCCGCTCCGCTGGGCTCGGCTGGGAGATGGTGGCAGCGGCGGCCCCGAGCTCGGCAGGGAGGGCGTGTGCGCGCGCGCGTGTGCGGGTGTGTGCGTGTGTGCGTGTGTGTGTGTGTGTGTGTGTGTGTGTGTGGTGTGTTGCGCGCGCGCGTGTGTGCTGTGCGCGCGCGCCGGCTCCGTGTGCGCGGAAGGGCCCCGTGCTGCCCTGCGCGTCCCGCTCCTGCCTCCTGCTCTCCACGCCGCGATGCCAGCAGAATCCCGAACGCGCGCTCCCCCGCCCCGCGCGCGCCCCGCCGCCAAAGCCGCACACCCGGCCCCGCACTCCCAGCTCGCCCTCCTGGGGCGCTCGCCGAGGGCCCGGCCGGCCCGAGCCCCCGAGCGCCTCCGGGCTGGTCCCCGCCGCTCTCAGAGGACACCTAGTTCCTCCTCCATGCCCAGCCGGGCCGCGCCGGTCCCCCAGCCCAGCCCGAGTGCCCGACCCCGGCTTCCAACGCTCGCCCCGGCGGCGCCCACCGCCGCGTGCGCTCGCCCCGAGTCTGGCCGGCTCTCCTCTCCGTGATCTGCTCCCCTCCCTGTCCTCTCGCGCCGCCGCCCTCTCCCGCGGGGACCCCCTGCTCCCCGCTGCCCGCGCGGCCGCTCACATTCTCCGCATCACACCCGGCGCCGGCACGAGCGCGCAGTGACCAGCCAGGGCCCCCCCCCCCGGCGCGCGCCCGGCTCTCCGCGGCTCGCTCGGCCGCGCCGTCCCGCGCTCCCACCGCGCCCGGGGCTTAAAGGGAGAGAGCACGGGGCTCGGGGCTCGGCGCCGGGGCGCTGTGGGGCTGGGGGCGCTGCGGGGACTGCGCGGGCGGCGCCCGGCCCTCGAGGCTAGAGGTGAGTCAAGGAGAAGGAGGACGGGGGCGAGCTGCGCCGAGCAGCCGGCCAGGGGCGCTCCGGGACTGTGCGCGGCCCGGGCTCCGGGAAGCAGCCGAACGGACCCGAGCCCGGAGTAAGGACCCCGGCCGTGCTGCGTACGGAGCCGTGACCGCGCCTGCGGTGGAACCTGGAGTGAATGCCGGCCTGGCTCTCTCTTTTCTGAGCCTCAGTTTACCCTTCCTTGGAAGGCCCGTGGAGCCACGCCCAGCGCTGACCTGCTGCTAATGCGGGAGGGGAGGGAGTCCCGAGGCTGGCGCGCCACCTCAGGGGCCCTGCCGGCACCCCTCTTTCCAAATCGGGTCAGGCCCTCCCTCCTGCCAGCCTCCAGAGCCCCAGTGGCCAGGGCGCGGCGGGCACCTCGCTCTACAGTTTACAGAAATCTCGGCTGTCAAAGACCTCCCGGGAGACCTCGGGACACCTCTGGAAGGCTAATCACACCCCCAGGTTCCTGCCCAGCCTGGTTCGGGATCGCCCTGCTGTGTGAGCAGACCATTTTACCCATTACTCCCCGCCAGACAGATCCTGGCCCCCTAAACCCCGCAGAAGCGTTTTGCTCATTTTATTCACTGGGCATCTATTTGCGCTCCAGTCTGGCTCGGTCCTGGGGGCCCTCGGGTGATTTAGACACACTCCACTGCTGACCCGCCAAAAGGAGAGGACTGGGCGGATGCAGGCTCTGCAGATGGGAGCCCCGGTTTAGTCCCTAACACCACACAGTCCCCCTGAGCACCGCTAAGTGTAAGCCCTGAGCACCGCAGCAGGAGTAGCGGAAAATGAGACGCTGGGAGCACATTGGGGGGATATGGCAGAGCTGTGTGGGTTTGAAGGACCTCCCTGCAAGCTCCTGGAGGAGAGAACATCAACGCCAGATATGGAAGGATGAGGAGGAGTTGACCAGGCAAAAGGGAACAGAAAGGGCCTGACAAAGAGCACGGCCAAAACGGGAAACGCGGGGAGGCGGAAATAAGAATGTGCTGGGTGCGTTCTTTAGGAGTTTCCAGTTTGTTTGGGGCAGCAAATGAGGCCTCCATTGGGAAACGCGAGGCAGAACTCCCCACCTCCCATCTGGGGCCGTCAGAGTGGGTGACAGGGGTTCCAAGGAGGCCTTCTGGTCTCTGAGTGTCCCAAACACCCAGTCCCAGCCTCTGCCGCCAGACGCAGCACAGTCTCCCCCTGCCGACCGGAACGGAAAATGCATCTCCCGGCTTCCCTGTAGCAGGGAAAGGAGCCCAGGAAAGGCCTGACACATCCGCACCCACATCAAGGTCCCCTGCAAAGATCCCAAACTTCGGTGCCAGTGGCTCCCGTGCCATTTGCAAGCACAGTGTCCTCATCCATGCGATGGGAATAAACACAGCCGCGGAGGTCGGGCTGGCCCCTGAGCCAGTCCTGGGCAGTGCTGAAATGCTGGTGGGAGCCCCAAACCATTAGGTCTCCCCTGCTGATCTCTATTTATAGGGGTGACTCCAGGGCCCCGAGCTCCAAGGGGTGGTCCCTATTGTTATTGTTTGTATGAGTGTTTTGGGCCACACCCGGAGATGCTTAGGGGTTACTCTTGGCTCTGCACTCAGGAATACTCCTGATAGGCTTGGGGGACCCTGTGGGATGCTGAGAATCAAACCTGTGTCTGCTGCATGCAAGGCAAGTGCCCTACCCACTGGGCTATCTCTCCAGCCCCTGGCAGTCCCTATTATTAAACAACAGATGCATAGTAAAGGATGTGTGAGAAGCCATACATGGGCTGACCCTTACACAGAGGCTGACCCTTCACTTCCCCTCACCTGATCTGGCTGTGGGGCCCATCCCAGAGGTCGCTACTCATCCTGTCCCTCCTTCTTGGGCCCTTCTCCTCCTACCTGCCCTGCAGACTTGCCGGGGCTCCAGGGAGATGAGCTCACGGCTGTTGCCTGCTCGGGCTCAGCACATCTCCTGAGGCGACTTCCCAGGGCTCCCAGCAGGCCCGAGGGACCCCAGATAGAGACAAACAGCCCCTCCCCCCAAGTCCCTGACAGCCAGCAGGAGCGGTTCCTTCCACCTCCCCACTGCTCCCACTCACATCTGTTCTGGAAGCCCCAGCTATGACCCCTATTAGGAAGTGCACCCCCTCTATGTCTCAACTCCCTCTCAACTCCCCCACTCCCGCAGAACTACGAGGACAGCCTGGCCCCGCAGGGAAATAAACAGATAGGTCTTAGTAATTTTGTCATCTGTTCTCTGTAGCCTGTGTCCAAGGGTCCTGCACGGGGGAAGGCAGGCAGGTAAAGAGGTCTCTTTGGAGGGGCTGGAAAAAATAGTACAGTGGGTAGGGTGCTTGCCTTGCAGGTGGCATCAATCCCCAGCATCTATCTGATCCCCAGAGCATTGCCAGGAGTCATTTCTGAGTGCCGAACCAGTAGCAATCCCTAAGCACCGCCAGGTGTGGCCCCAAAACAAAACTAAAGGCATCTTTGGGGCCCCCTCCCAGCCCAGATCCGCTCATGCTGACAGCCCCAGCAACTGAACCAGTATCTTAGCACAAGCTGATTTCACTAGCCGCAAAGCGTGAAGCACGAACCAGCTGCCTTGAGGGGTGGAGGGGGGTGCAGCAGGCAGCAGAGGTCAGGGTTGGGTCAGCCTGGGCAACATCCCTAAAGAGCCCCCTCCCCAGAACCCTCCTGCCCCTGACACCTCACCGCTATTTGTACCCACCTCTGTGGGCCCGTGTGGGTAGACCCTGGCCCTGGTCCAGTCATCAACCCACATCCTGCCATGGCTGTACAGGAAGAGGGTCCCGGGAGGCACTTGCTTCCACCTTCTCAGCTTCCTGGGGCAGGCGGGAAAATAAACCAGGTCACAGGGTTCAGAGAGTGAGGCTGGATAGCATAGTGGTTAGGACGTTTGCCTTGTATGTGACTGACCTGGATTCGATCCCCAGCATCCCATATGGTCCCCCGAGCGCCGCCAGGAGTAATTCCTGAGTGCATGAGCCAGGAGAAACCCCTGATCATTGCTAGGTGTGACCCCAGGGGAAAAAAAAAGTTCAGAGAAAAAACTCACCCCACAGAGTTTGGTAGCACCTGATCCCGCACCTCCAAGTCCTCACCCCCCTGCCCTCTCCATCACTCGGACCCACAAAGTCCACACACAGCTCAGGATGCCCATCACTGCACACATCACCTTCTCGCTGCCGCTGGCCCACCCCATGTTCCCACCTCTCCTTGTGTACCAGCGCAGTCTCTCACCCCTCAAGCCTCACTCAGCCTGGTGGCACCACTCTCATTCCAAAGGAAACCAAGACTCTGGGAGGAGGCTCCAAGGTTCGAACCCAGGTCCTCCCATGCGTGATTCACAGGCTCTACCCCTGAGCCACCTCCCCAGCCCTGGTTCTTTGGTTCTTTTTGTTTTGTTTGGGGGCCACACCCCACAGTGCTCAGGATCACTCCTGGCAGGCTCACTGAGGCTCAGGGTTTGAACCTAGGTTGGCTACAAGCAAGGCAAGCACCTTGCCTGCTATACTATCCCCTCAACCCCTGGGTCCTTGGTTCTTCTCATGAGCATTTGCATAGGGACCACTCCATGCCAGGGGCCGCACCAGCTGCAGGAAACACGTCAGAGATGGTAGAGGAGGAGACAAACCCAACCACCACGTCATCATGAGAACCTGTACTGTGCAGAGTTGCGGGTGGTTGGGTCCAGACCAAGAGAGGCCTCCTGCAGGAGCTGACCTAGGAGTCTGGACAGACACTAACTTGGAGCACTAGGGACTCCAGAGGGAAGGACAGTTAGTGCAAAGGCCCTGTGGTGAGAAGTAGAGCAAGATCTAAGGGTTAAAAGTAGGTAAGGAATATTTTTTATAACCTTTCAGTATCAATATTGCAAACCACAATGCCCAAAAGGAGTTAGGGAGGGAAAGAAAGAGAGAGAGAGAGAGAGAGAGAGAGAGAGAGAGAGAGAGAGAAGACAAGCAACTGCTATAGAGGCAAGCAGGGGGTGGGGGTTGGGGGTTATGAAAAGAAGAAAAAAAGTAGAGCAAGAGCATGTGGCCGGAATATGAGGACAGGGAACTGGAGATAGGGCCATGGGGAGCGGGGTGGGGGTGGGGGGTGGACTCTGGACTGGCCCTGGAGGTTCAAAGCAGAGGGGAGTTAGTCCCTTTAGTCCTCAAAGTGCCTCCAATTCCCAGCCCTCGGGACACTGCTACCCACTTTTCTCACCCGGGCCCTGACACAGGCAGGGGGTGAGCTGGGCTGGGAGCCCAGGCTCAGATTCTAGCTGCCTGCCCTCCGGGTCCCCCATAACTGTAAAGGGGGGCACCACCTCTCTGCCACCTCTGGTTCTTCTGAGTTGTGGACTTAAATGACCCCCCAAAGCCTAGGGCCCAGGAAGGGATGCAGGGGTAGGGGTGCTGGAGGCCTTACCTTCCTTCCTTCCTTCCTTCCTTCCTTCCTTCCTTTTTTCCTTCCTTTCTTTTACTGGGAGGAGGGGGTTGTAGAGGCACACCTCGAGGTGCTCAGGGCTTACTCCTGGTTTTTCACTCAGGAATCACTCCTGCCAGGGCTTGGAGACCATGAGATGCTGGGGATGCAACCCAGGTCAGTCACTTTGCAAGGCAAGCACCCTGACTACTTTCTCTCTGGTCCTGAGTTCTCTTTTTTAACTATTCTTTTCTTTTCTATTACTTTCATTTTGTGTTCTTGGTTTGGGGCCCACACCCAGCAGTACTCAGGCCTTACTCCTGGCTCTGTACTTGGGGGTCACTCCAGGCAGTGCTCTGAGGACTATATGGGGTGCCAGGGTTTGAACACAGGTCAGGCGAGAGCAAGGCAAGCTCCATCCCTGCTTCAGCCCCCAGAGAGGCGTCCTGATAACCCCAGTCCCCAGCCCTCAGCTAGTCCCCAACCCCTCCCAGGGAGTCCACAGAGACACTTTTTTCTTGTTCTCTTGCCTAACAGTGTCCCACCCTGTCTCAGCTTCTGGGGTCCAGGCAGGCCCGGAAGAGCTGAGTCAGACCCCTGGGTCTTAGCTTTGCCTCGGATGCCTGTTTCCCCGGGCAGGAGAGAGAAGGAAGTGCTGTGACCTCCACTGGCCCTTCAAGGTCACCACTCCCCCGGCAGCATCCCCCAGGTCCCTGGAAATCAGGGCCTCAGGGCAGACATCAGCACACGTCCTCCCAGCAAGCTGGTGAGCCCCACGGGGAAGGCTACTTCCGGGTCCCCACCCGCAGAGGGGAAACTGAGGTTTCAGAGGAAAGGATCCACCACAGCCTTGTTCCACTCCGACGCAGAGGGGTCTCTGTGGGAGCGCTCCCTGTGCGCCCCGTGTGTCTGTGGGGCCCCTCCCTGTGTGCCCTGGAACACCCCCGCCCTGCGGGCTGCAGGCCCTCTGCTGGGGTCACACAGTCTGCCTCCCTCCTGCTGGAGTGCCCTGCAGGAGCTGCCCTATGGCTTGGGGACATGATGGGAGGACCCACCTGTACCAGAGTCAGTCCTACACATGCTCTGCAGAGTCCTGCAGTCAGAGAAGGGGGTAAAGGCTCCCAGTTAGCTTAGTGGGACCCTGGGGACCTGCTGTCCAGCACGGCCATGGGGTGAGGGTAACACAGGGGGATTCCAGGGCCCAGGGATGGACCTTCCACACAGATCCCACTGGCCCAGGTGTGCTCTGTACCAGCCTCGCTGGGACCCTGTCTGGGACAGTGACCTAGGGACAGCCTCAGCCACAGGACAACCCTGGTGCCACGGTCAGGAGTGGCCGTAACACTATGGGGGGGTGGGAGGCTCTCAGGGCCACGGGGGGCCTAAACCCCCAGGGCAGAAACACCTGCCACCCCCCTTCCACCTGGTCTGGCTCCCTCACTAGGCCGGAGAATGACTGTCGGGCAGAGGGCTCCCTGTATGGGGAGGGGTGACAGCGGGGTCACCTCTGGGTGACCCCCAGCTTGGGGCTGGCCTTGCAGAGGGCTTTGGGTGCGAGAAGGAAGGCCAGGAGGGAGAGACGGGGAGACACTGGCTGCGCCTCACAGACAGAAGAATGAGAAGCCCCCAAACCAGCAAGATGCAGCAGGATAGCTCGTAAGGCACACGGGGAGGGGGCGCAGGGAAGACAGGAGTTCAGGGCTGATGTCAAGAGCCTTCAAGGCCAACTCTGAAAGTTTGGGGGGAGGAGTCTGTGATCAAATCCAGACTCGCAGCCACTTCCCAGTAGAGAGGTCAGACTCTGCAGTCTGCTGGGGTCCTGCGGTGAGCTGGGGGTGGACGCACAGGGTGGATATTTCTGGGTTTGGTGAGTGTCTGGGGGTGGGGTGGGGTGGAAGGAGATAGCAGGGAGTCGCTTTTTGCTCATTGCTGCAAGGCAACCCCAGCCCAGCTTGTTCTAGAAACACCAGCCTCCACGGGCCATGGGTGCAGAGATTAGGGACTGTGGGGCACTGCCTAGACCCCCCTCAGCTATAGAGCTCAGTGTCCAGACATGTCTACAGGGGCTGGAGCGAAAGCACAGCAGGTAGGGTGTTTGCCTTGCACACGGCCAACCCGGGTTCAATTTCCAGCATCCCATATGGTCCCCCGGACACCTCCAGGAGTAATTCCTGAGTGCAGAGCCAGGGGTACCCTTGTACATCGCCGGGTGTGACCCAAAAAAAAGAAAAAAATAAGTGTCTACAGAAGGGGCTCCCCAACACAACTCACCCCAAAATGAACAGCTTCACCTGTCAAGGCAGGGGCAGGGACAGACACCCCCCACCCCAACTTGTGAATCCCAAAAAGACAGGTTAGGCCCAAGTGCCCCTCACAGCGCGGGCCGGGGTCTGTCCATCCTCCCCCCAGCCCCCTCCATGGACCCCAGTGAAATCTCTCGCTTTCTCAGCTCTGACCACCCACTGGCCCTGTCGCACCATTCTACCTATTAGAAAGTTGGTTTCCAAGACTTGCCTACCCGTGCACAGCTGATAAGTGGCCAATCAGGGCTGGGTAGGCAGTGGGGTCATCAGGGGACTGGAGGTGCCAGTCCCCAGGGAAGGACAATCTAGCCCATAGGTCAGAGAGGGAACCAGCAGAAATGTATTCCTTCTGCCTCTCTCTCTTCCCATTGCCCAGTGGGGGTTCACTGAGATCAAAGAGGGCATTGGGTTTGCCTGGGTGATGGTGTAGGACTGAAGAGATAGCACAGGGGTTAAAGCACCTGTCCCACATGCAGACAATATGAGTTCAATTCCCAGCCTCACATAGAGTCCCCAATCTGCCAGGAGTGATCCCTGAATACCACTCTTGGGTCTGGCAAAAGAAAATAAATAAAAACACCCAAAACAATAATAATGACACCCAGGAGTCTTCCCCGAGGCTCTGCCTCCCAGCTCAGCATACATGATCCCTTTGGACCAGAATACTGTCCCCTTCCTGTCCCCCTCTCCAAGCCCACCCCAAGTGTCTGGCTTGATCAAGCATCACCTGATTTCCCAAGGCTGGACTGAGGTGCAATGACTCCCCTAGGCCTGTAAGCCACTGCAGCAGCCGAGGCAGAAAGGTGGGGTGTCTGCAGTGGACGGGCGGGTGGCAGGCATCTGACAGGCACGGCAGAACAAACAGATGGGAAGGAAATCAACTGGGGTGTTTGATTAATTTTAATTTTTAATTTGCACGGAGAGGAAAACCTCCCATTGGAGGCTGCTCACCGCCGGTCCCCGCCGCCATGCTGCTGGGACCCTGCTCTCTGCCCCCTGTCGCAGCCCTGCCATGCCTGCAGACTGAACCCCACCAAGGCCTCTCCCACTGCCCGGGGGAAAACATGTGTGAAGTGGGAGGGGCCCAATACTGATGCCTCTGGGGAAGAGCCCAGTGGGGTGATGTCCGTTCCCACAGAGCATACCGAGGCCAGGAGTCAGCACCACCCCGTCCACCTGGGGCCTCGGTTTCCCCCAACCCGACCCCATGAACAGAATCAGTAAGAATGGTCACCCCCAGAGGCTGTTGGGAGCTGAAGTAAGAAAAGCTGCACAGGAGTTCCATAGCTGAAGCACAAGCTTTGCATGCAGGAGGCCCAGGTGTGATCCCAGGACCCGCTGAGCACCACCAGGCATGATCTCCTGAGCCCTGAGCCAGAAGTCATCCTTCAACACTCTGGACATGGCCCTAAGTCAAGAGAAAAGTAAGGCAAGGAGGGCAGGAGAGAGTCCCGTGGAGAAGGTGTTTGCATGCCAAGTGTCTTACCTGAGTTCTATTCCTGGCATCACGTGGTCCCCCAAACATCACGGAGTGTAGTTCTAGTGGTCCCCAGCTCCACTGGGGTGGTCTGGGTCTCCTTGGCATTTCAGAGACCGGCAACATCATATCCTCAGACCCTTGTTCTGAAGCACCAGCCCAATTGTCCAAGAATCACCCATCTGGTCCCCCAGACCTGCTTGGGAACACCCCTGCCAACCAAAAGTAAGAAAAAAAGTGTGTAAAGTGTCTCCTCCATTGCCGGCCAAATGCAGAGGCTGATTAAGTGCTAATTATAAATGAGCTCACTCCTTTAAAGACCTGGGGCCTGCCTGGGTCATGCTTGTCAGGCCTGGGTGGCTAATAAGATAAACACCACTTGCTCCCACACCAGAACCGCGCTGGGTGGGTGGAGAGGGGGCAGGTGTCGGCTCTTCTGTTCTCTAGAAATCTAGAGCCCTAAGGGAGCAGGGCCTCAAGAAATGGACCACCAGAGGCTAGGACAAGGTACGCCTCAGACACACAGCCTCAAACGGGTGTGTGTGTGTGTGTGTGTGTGTGTGTGTGTGTGTGA
>JAOXYA010159311.1:0-21161 GCA_028565675.1 Sorex palustris | reverse complement strand
CTGAAATAGCTATACTGGTGTTGAAACAGTTCTACTCAATATCACAGCAGAAAGAAGTGAAAGGTAGGTGGTTCTTATTATACATGTAAAGAGAGCTTAAAAGCATCAACTGTTCAATTTATTTTAGGCTTGATCCCATATTAATTAATTATTAATAATGGGTTAATTCCAATACCAATGATGCTAACTCATTTAATCTTCAGAATTTGTTAAAGTATTTAAAAGCCATAAAAGAAATGGTTATGGTGAAAGTTTACAAAACCCTGATGTCTGTTCAAGCCAGGAAGGGATTTCCCAAGAATAACACAGAACAGTCTTACAGTAGAGGGCTAGAATGGAGACTGTTGCTTTGGACTTTTTAGTTCATCTTTCATACGTGCATTTGTGGGTAAAGGTTACGGATCACTGTGTGTTCTGAAGAACAGACAAAGTGCACAATTACCTGTCTTTCATTTTTGTGGTTTTCTTGTTTGTTTGATTTTTAATATGGAAAGAATGATATTGTATAGAACCACTAAGGCTCAAAATATGAAACTAATATCCTGAAGGTGTTGAGCAAAATATTTCTATTCCTTGAGGGAAATTCCACAACTTAGGACAATGCATCGCTCTGAGTATAAAAGATTTCACTCCCTCTGAAATTCAAGTGTAGCCTGAAGGGTGTGGTCCAGAGGGCCTGTGAGGCAGCTGCAGGGTTAATTCCCCGTGCTCCCCGCGCAGGTGGTTTGAATGCTACTGACAGGTGGTTTGTACTTCCTGTGTCAAGGACAGCAGACTCTCTTCCTTTGCACAGACATTCTACCCAAAATATTTCTTTCTAAGGGAAACTTTGAAATCCAAGTAGATTTATTTCTGTCACAATGTGGAGGCTAATTCCCTGTGCAATATTTGTTACAGGCTTAATTACACAATATCAGAAGTGCGAGCTCCGCACCTCACAATGAGCCTGTGGGGTAACTTGATTTGTTTTGGCACGACTCTTCTTGCTCAGTCATCTGAATCTTGGCCAAGGAACGGGAGAAAGAGTCCAAACCCATTCGACTCGGAGTTTACAAAGAAGGATACATGGTGTGTGCACGTGTGAGTGTGTGTGTGTGTGTGTGTGTGTGAGAGAGAGAGAGAGAGAGAGAGAGAGAGAGAGAGAGATTGATTTCCCACTTACTAGATTTCTTGAAGTTTTGGAAACTAGTTTTTTTTATTGTATTTACTTTTTTGTAAAGTGATTATTTTTTAATATTTAGTTTTTTTTTTCTTTTTGGGTCACCCCCGGCAATGCTCAGGGGTTACTCCTGGCTCTGCACTCAGGAATTACTCCTGGCAGTGCTCAGGGGACCATATGGGATACTGGGATTCAAACCTGGTTGGCCGCATGCAAGGCAAACGTCCTACCCGCTGTGCTATCGCTCCAGCCCCTCCATGAGTGTGTTTGGACTATGCTGGACCCAGGCAAATATTAATGGACACTTTGGGGTCTTGGGATAGCAAATACTATCTACCTGTCTGCCTGCAAGGAGTGGACACTGGCCCTTTCACTGGCCCCTCCTCCAGCCTGGCATGGGCCTGAGCCCTTTGTGGTCAGCGCCACCATTGACCCTTGCGGGCAGGCTCAGTGATGGGCCTCAGGGGAGGCACAGGGCTTCTCCTGGTCACCTGCTTACTAAGTGGCCAGACTGGGACTGCATCCTGGTCTCGCTGAGGGGTCCTTTTCGCCCCCTGTGGGTTGGCATCTAAGTCAATTTCTCCTCAATGCAGGTTTGGCTTTGGGGCACTCCCTGGAGGGGCTCAGGGCCCTGGAGCAGGAGGGCTGGGGAGCCTCCCAAGACCCTTACTGACCTCTCCCACCCATAGCCGCTGACCAGGACTGTCCTGCAGAGGTGACGCCTTGGAGGCAGGTTTCCGGGCAGGACTGGACACATCCGTGCAGGACTCCTGTGAGGTTCGGTGAGACCAGACAGAGTGAGAGGCCAGTCTGGGCACCCGGCAGCCATCTGAGCTGACCGCTCCTGAGACTCAGGGTCTCCAGTTTCTTTGTGGTGCCAGGAACAGAAGCCAGAAGCCACTCATGGAGGGTTTGGAGTGATAGTATAGCGGGGAGGGCATTTGCTTTGCATGCGGCTGACCGGGGTTCGAATCCCAGCATCCCATATGGTCCCCCAAGCACCGCCAGAAGTCATTCCTGAGTGCAGAGCCAGGAGTAACCCCTGAGCATCGCCGGATGTGAACCAAAAAGCAAAAAAAAAAAAACCCAAAAAACAAAACAAAACCATTTCTTTGTGGTGCCGGGAACAGTGCCCTACAACAGAGCAAGTGCCCCGGCCCTGAGCGACCCCCACCTGGCCCCATGTGAGGAACCTGCAGGCTGCTCTCTGGCCAGGCCCTGCCCAGGCCCCAGGCCAGCCCCCTCTGCCCTACTCAACCCTGCCCAGCCCCCCTGCCCACTTTCCTGCCCCCTCCTCCAGGCTCGTCCACTCAGTGCCTTCCACCCCCGGAAGCCCAGGAGCGCTGCCCTCGCAGGGGCCAGCTCCTTCCCCAGAACCAGGTCAGAGTGAGGGAGCTTAGCCCCTCACCCCCATATAGGGATGATTGAGCACCAAGGGTGGCCAGAGAAGGCCCTGGGTGCAGAGGGATGGAGGACGCCGTGGCGCTCGGAGGTTGATCCACGTGGGTCCGGCGTAAGCAGCCCCATTTCTCCTTTCCCGTGTGTGTGTGTGTGGGGGGGGGGTTAGTCCCCATCGTCCTGGGCGGGGCTCTGGAAGCTGAGTGTGGACTGTCTGCCCTGGCACCATGAGGGTGGCCTGAGGTCCCTTTCCCAGGAACGGGCATGGCCCAGACCGCACAGGGCCACAGGACAGCCCAGGCCTTTGTGAGGTGTCTGGCACTGTCCTCGGGACTGTCCAGCCGGGGACCACAGATCACTCGCTCGGCGGAGACACCC
Organism: Sorex palustris; assembly: GCA_028565675.1. Classification (NCBI taxonomy): domain Eukaryota; kingdom Metazoa; phylum Chordata; class Mammalia; order Eulipotyphla; family Soricidae; genus Sorex; species Sorex palustris. The sequence goes on along the minus strand of JAOXYA010159311.1, from coordinate 18,226 downwards.
CCCGTTCACACTGTTGGTTCTGCGGACACTGCAGGGGTGCTGGCCAGCCTGTGTCCACAGAGACTGTTTGCCCAGGGCGGCTCCCTGGGGCAGGGGAGAAGCCGGCTGAGTGGGGCAAGCCGTGGAGTGGGGGACAGAGAGTTGCCCGCTGCGGGCACCAGGGAGGTCCAGGGACTCCCTGGCGAGGGAGTCGGAGAGTCCAGAGGAGGCCCTGCTTCCACCCTGTCCTGGGACACCGGCCTGGCCCGTGCCCGCCCTGTCCCCGAGGAAGCTGCTGGCCGGCTCCCGTCTGCCTCAAGCTTGACCCAGGTGTGGCCCTGGTGGGACAGTCATTTGTGCTGGCCCGTAGGTCGGAGGAGGTTTGGGGCTGCCTCCGGGGGGCTCCTGTTTCCGGAAGGGGGTTGGGGGCACTGTCAAACAGGAACCTGACTTGGCTTTGTGTGGACGCTGCTGGCCCGGCCTGTAGGTCCCCTCTGGGACACAGCATGTCACATGGTCGTCAGCATCACCCCGTGTGGCATCATTGTCAGCCTCACTGTGACATCATCAGTATCGTCCACTATGATGTCATCAGCCACCCTCTGTGACATCATCAGTGTCACCTCTGTGACATCCGTGCCACCCACTGTGACACCACCTAGACTTCTCCTCCCTGTGGGCTCCAGCTGTGGGCTGCCGGCTCACAGTCCTGTGCATGGCAAGCGTGATCTACTGCGAGACAGTGGGAGATCTCAGGGTGCCCGAGACATTGGCACGTTCTCCAGCCCACAGGTGACCCCTGTGCCAGAGCATGTGCCCCGGCCCTGAGCGACCCCCACCTGGCCCCATGTGACCCCCTGGTGGTCTCTGTGGTCTCCATGTTTCCCTCTGGTCTCCGTGGTCTTTGTGGTCTCTGTGGTCTCCATGTTTCCCTCTGGTCTCTGTGGTCTTAATGGTTTCCATGTTTCCCCATGGTCCCTATGGTCCCTATGGTCCCTGTGGTCTCCATGGTCTCTGTGGTCTCCGTGGTCCCTGTGATCTCCATGGTCTCTATGGTCTCCGTGGTCTCTGTGGTCCCTGTGGCCTCTGTGGTTTCTGTGGTCTCCGTGTCCCCTGTGGTTTCTGTGGTCCCTGTGGTTCCCGTGGTCCCTATGGTCTTTGTGGTCCCTGTGGTTTCCGTGGTCTCTGTGGTCCCTGTGGTTTCCGTGGTCTCTGTGGTCCCTGTGGTTTCCGTGGTCCCTGTGGTCTCCATGGTCTCTGTGGTCTCCGTGGTCCCTGTGGTTTCTGTGGTCTCTTTGGTTTCTGTGATCCCTATGGTCTCCGTCGTCTCCGTGTTTCCTGTGATCTCTGTGGAACCCCATGTGCAAACTGCCCCACCCTGACCTGCCCTGCTGTCCCGTCTCTCACCAGGCCCTCAGGTGGGAGTGGCCAGAGACCAGCTCAGCCTTCTGGGATTTGGGCTCATAGGTTTGGCTCCTAGGGTGCTTGTAACAAATGGCCACAAACTTGGTACTTAGAACAAGCCAAGTTTCTCCCCTCATCAGGGTCAGGAAGGGGCTTCCTCTAGGGCTGTGGGGGCAGAGACTGCTGTGGGCATCTCTTCTGGCTCCTGGTGGCTTCTGCGACCCTCGGCCTTCCTTGGTTTGGCGTCTCTCGTGGCCTTCCCGAGTGTCTGAGCCCCCTGCCTATCTTCTGGGGACCCTAGATATCGGGCTGTGGCCTGCCCTGAGGTGCTCTCACTGCGGCTGCAATGACTGTTTCCAAAGAAGGCCCTGCCACCCGGGCCAGGGTTGGAAACAGCGTTTGAGGTGGACAAGGAATCCTGAGGGGGGCTATCGGGCTGGTTGCTAACGCGGTGACTGTGCAGGAACTGGGTGGCACCACATGCCAGCCTGCTCCCGGTACAGGGCAGAGGCTGCTGGGGCTGGTCGCAGGGTAGCGGCCCCTGGGAAGGGGTGTCGGGGAGAGAAGGAGGGCAGAGGGTGGAAAATGGGCGGAACAGCAGAGGAAAGCTTGTGGGGCTGAGGGCCGGGTGGAGCAATGGTGAGCTCCATCCATCCACTCTTTCCTGTGGGGCCTCTCTGGCTGTACTCAGGGCTTGGACGGTTCCTGCCGAATGCTCAGCAGTGCCCCTGGGGGTCACACCCGGGCCGGCCCCCTTCCCCTCTCCACCCACCATTGAGAGGTGGGATGGGGCCAACCCAGGAGGATGATTCCCGGGGATGCTGATGGTGCAGCGGGCTGGGCGGGGACAGGGTAGAGGAATCAGTCGAGACTTGATGCGTCATTCCCGGGCCGGGGACTCTGCGTGCTGAGGCCTCTGTGGGCCAGGGACGGGTCCCGGGGTTCAGAGCGTCTGTGGGGCGTTTCCTGCTGTTCTAGACAGACGCACGGTGGGCTTCCGGGCTTGAGGCCCGAGTTGACCAGGGTGGGAGGGCCTCAGCCACATAGCGAGGGACGGGAACGGGAAGATGCGGCAGGCCCCGCACACCCAGCAGTCACCCCTGCCACCCGCGGTGGCTTCCAAGCTCCCGGGAATGCAGAGCGAGCTTTGCTGGCGTGTCGGGGGCCGGCGTGGACCTGCCTGGGTCCTGGAGAGCCTGGTGGTCCTGGGCAGGCCAGGAGGGGCCGGGGGGCAGCTCATCTGCAGTGCTGAGAGACGTCTGTGTGCTCTGGGTGGAGAGTGCACATGCTGAGAGTGCCTGTGTGTGCTGGGGGCAGGGGGAGAGCACGCGTGCCAAGAGCATGTGTGTGTGTGTGTGCGTGTGTGTACGTGTGTGTGCGCTGGGTGGAGAGCGCTTATGCTGAGAGTGCACATGTGTGTGTGTGCATGGGTGTGCATGTGTGTATGTGTGTATGCGTGTGTGCATGCCTGTGTATGTGCGTATCTGTGCATCTGTGTGCATGTGTGTGTTTGCGTGTGTGTTTGCATGTGTGTGTGTACATGGGTGTGCATGTGTGTATGTGTGTATGCATGTGTGCATGCCTTGTATGTGCGTGTGTGTGCGTGTGTATGCGTGTGTGCATGCCTGTGTATGTGCGTATCTGTGCATTTGTGTGCATGCATGTGTTTGCATGTGTGCACATGCCTGTGTATGTGCATATGTGTGTATCTGTTTGCATGCATGTGTTTGCATGTGTGTGCATGTGTGTGTGCGTGTGGATGTGTGTATGCATGTGTGCATGCCTGTGTATGTGCATGTGTGTGCATGTGCATACCTGTGCATCTGTGTGCATGTGTTTGCATGTGTGTGCATGTGTGTGTGTTTGTGTGTATATGAGTGTGTGCGCGCGTGTGTGTACACGTGTGTGTGCATGTGTACGCATGTGTGTATGCGTGTGTGCGTGTGTGTGTGTGTGCTCTACCCGGGTGCGTCCCTGTTCCCCGTGTGGCCCTTGCACGGCCGTGCGAATCTCGCGTGTCTCCCTCCAGGCTGTACTCGGACTATCTCTACTTCGCGAGCTCCAACAAATCGGCGGACGACTTCCACGACAAGGTCACGGAGGCGCTGCAGCTGTTCGAGACCTGCGTGCTCGACTCCTCGCTGCGCGCCTGCGCCTACAACAACTGCCTGAGCAACGCCATGCCGGTGAGCGCGCGGGCGTCTGTGCCTCCCCTGCCCCCACTCTGCTCTGCGCGAGCCTTGAGACCATGGGGGCCCCTTCCTGTCCCCACCTGTCGCTGTTCCCAGTTACAGTGCTCCGGCCCCTCTCCCAGAGGAGAGCCCGAAATACACCCAGCAATCGGGATCTGCAGCTGAGGCCCGTTCAGTGCTCCGGGAGCTCCAAGTGCCCTTTCCCCAGGGGGCCGGTTGCAAACTGGGCTCCCCAGCGACACCCAATGCTTTCTCAGGAGGGCTTGTTGAGGGGAGGGGTCCCCGTTTTCCTTGATTCTTGCCTTTCACGAATAGAGCGGGAGGCCAGATGGAGCAGGGCTGAGGCACTCACCTGGCAGGCAGCTGCCCCGTTCCATCTCGGGCACCACCTGTGAGCACCGCCAGGGATCACCCTAGTATGAAGCCTGGAATAGCCTCTGAGCACCGCGGGATGAGGGGCCCAGACCCCCTCGTCCTCCTGAGCTTAGGGCTCCCAGAATCTGCCCTCGTGCATGCAGGTAACGGCGACTTCAGCCCTCTCGGTTGAGGGGTGGTCTTCACCGCACTGCGCCCTGGGCTGATGCCACTGGGAGCACCATCAGCGGCTCCTCCATGCTCTGTGGGCAGGTCATGGGGGTCCGGAGCCTCCCCGGGCCCCTGTGAGGAAGATTGTGCCTTAGGGGCTCTTTCCCTGCACCGTAGGCTGGAGAGGAGCATCTGTCCCCCTGAGCTGGTCTGATGTCATCAAAGCCAGCTGCAGCCACGTCATCTCCCCAGCCACGGCCCCCCCTCCCCCCAGATCACCAGCTTCTCACCTTCTAGGAAGTTCTCCAGGATCAAAAGGAGGCACCCCCGGGAAGGTGGCTTTGGCCAGGGCATCCTCAGTGCGAGCCGAGGACCCCAGCAGGACCTCACAGACCCTCGGTTGGGGGGGGCTGCAGTCTGTAGATTTGGGGTGGGGGCCGTCCTCTTGGCTGGGGCCCAGCTGGAGGGCCACAAAATTAGGCAAGACTGAGCAGTGACCACCCGGGGGTTGACACAATTTCTCACCGTGAGCGTGTCTGTCTCGCATCTGCCCAGTTAGAAAAACAATGCGCTTGAAAGCCCCACTCACACCCGCTCACACCCGCTCACACCCACTCACACCTGCTCACACCCACTCACACCCGCTCACACCTGCTCACACCCACTCACACCTGCTCCAACCTGCTCCCATATACTCCCACCCACTCCCACACGCTCACACCTGATCCCACCTGCTTCCATGCACTCACACCCACTAACACCCACTCACGCCAGCTCACACCCACTCACAACCGCTCATACCAGCTCACACCAACTCCCACCCGCTCACATTCACACCCACTCACATCTGCTCACACTTGCTCACACCAGTTCACACCCTCACACCCCCTTGCACATGCTCACACCCACTCACATCTGTTCACACCTGCTCACACCTGTTCACACCCGCTCACATGCACTCACACTTGCTCCCAACTGCTCCCACCTGCTCACACCCACTCACACCTGCCCACACCTGCTCCACAGGCGGCTGTTCAGCTGGGCCTGGCCTCACTCAGCTGGGTGCTGCCCACGTGGCCACAGCTGGCCCGCCCGGGACGGGGTCAGAATCAGACTGGGGTCTGTCTAGGGCAGTGAGGTGAGAGGGGGAGCCAGAGGCCCAGGGGGGCACCCTGTGTCCTGAGGATGTGGGGGGTGACCCAGCCCCCAGAATGGGCACACGTGCAGCTAATGGGCCCATGCCGTCATCTCTCTCTGCGGTGGCCAGGGTGGGGGCCGGTGCTGGGGGCTGACCCCAGGAGCTTCCCTAGCAGGGGGGTGACAGGGGGTGACACACCTGGGCATGTGGGGACAGGCCTGAAGTCTGGGGGGTGGGTGCCAGTGCCTGGACAGGAGAGGAAGTGGGGTCCGAGGGCCTGTGTGGGGCAGAGGGTCCCAGGGCTGGACAAGGGCACGGCTGTTCCTGTAGGCACTGTGCCGTCTCCCCCCAGGTCCCAGGACTGAACACTCTCCCTGTGTCTGTCTCTCTGTGTGTGTCTCTCTCTGTCTCTCTGTGAATGTCTCTCCCTGTGTCTCTCTGTCTCTTTGTCTCTCTCTGTCTCTTCTCTCTCTCTGACACTGAGTGCAGTTGGGGAATCCCAAGCTTGGCGTCAGCCCGGGGTGGGCAGCTGCATCCCAAGTTTCTTGGGGTCTCCCCACCTGCCAGTGCTACAGCCATAATGACCGGAGTCCCCGCCCCGTTGTGTCCCGGGGTGCAGCCTGTGTGGTCCCAGGATAGGGTGGGGACACGAGGACTGGGCAGGGCAGATGCTCAGCCCTGGGGCAGCGTGTGTGGCCCCCAGAACTCCTCAGGGACCTCTAGGGCATGCCCCAGCAGCAGGGGACAGTGTCCAGACCCAGGTGGGCCCGGCCTGTGCTGGCCGGAGGGCATTTGTGGGAAGGCGGGACTTCCTGCTGTGACACCCCCCCTCCCTCCCCCTGTCCTGTGTCCTGCCCCGGGGCCTTGGTGAGGCATGGGCGCAAGCACAGGGTCCCAGGATGCCTGCAACCCTGATCTTGGTTTGACCTCGCTGCCTGCTGGGATGGCGTGTGTGTGGGGGGAGCGGGTGGGTGTGTCCCTGGTGGGCCACCCCCGCTCACACGGGCTCCCGGCGCAGGTGAGGCTGCAGGTGGGCTTGTACGTCGTGTACCTGCTCGACTGGCTCACGGTCTTCCGGAAGGAGCAGTTCCTGGTGCTGCGGCTGGAGGACCACGCCACCAACGTCAGGGACACCATGCACAGGGTCTTCCGCTTCCTCAGCCTCGGTAGGCGGGGGCGGGGCGGGGAGCCCGCGTGGGGATGGGGTGGGGGGATGGGGAGCGAGCAGGCCCAGGTGGGCTGTCTCTCGCAGGCCCACCCCCCTCCATGTTCCCTCCTGGCTCAGCACTACCCCTCTGGGGTGCCGGGGATCGAACCCAGGTCGGCTGCAGGGCTTGCCCGAGGGAAGGCCACTTGGGAGGGCGGCCAGGCTGTGGGCTGAGCTCAGGGCCCTGGGGAGGGGGGGTCACCTGTCCCTGGGGTTTCCTGCTGTGCCCATGGCTGGAGTGTGTGTATGGTGCCCCCTGGAGGCCTGGGACACCCACGGCTTCTTGGCAGGCCCTGGGACCACGGCTCCCCTGGGGCTCAGCCCCTGGAGGCCACCGACTTGCTCCGCCACCGGGGCCCTGAGCAACTCCTGGGCCTTGTTCCCAGGGGCCCCCAGCTGCCCTGTGTGCGCGAGAGGGCCCTGGGTGAGAGTTTGGGGGCAGCCTCTGGCTGTTTCCCACCTCTGCCGAGCAAGAGGCTCAGTCTTGGGGCCTGGACAGTGGGAAGGGAGCCCCGAGGGGCCCGTGATCCCTGCAAGCTCGGGTTGCCACCAGCCCTGTCCCCCCTCCCTGCCCAGCTCTGCTGCAGTGCCCAGCCGAGCCGTGTCCCCTCCGGGAGGCCCTGGGCACGGGTGTGGGCGGGCTGGGTGCACCTGCCTCACCGCTCGGCCTCTCCTACAGGGCCCCTGAGCGAGAAGCAGGAGGCCCTGATGACCAAGAGCCCGGCGTCCAACGTGCGGCGGCCGGAGGACCGCAGCCTGGGCCCCATGTGGCCCGTCACGCAGCGCATCCTGCGGGACTTCTACGGCCCCTTCAACGCCAGGCTGGCGCAGGTGCTGGCCGACGACGCCTTTGCCTGGAGGGGGACCTGAGGCGGGGCCCGGCGCCCACCAGCCCTCGCCAAGTTATTCCCGCAGAGGATGGGGAGCCCTCGGAGGGACCGCCCGGCGTGGAGGGGCCCAGTCCTGCCTTAGTGCCCTCCTGGGCGCGGCCCAGCCTGGCGTTTCCGAACTTCCTGTCTGCCGTTCCGGGCCCTTCCGCTGGCTCCTGTCTGCGTCCCGTCTGCTCCTCCGTGGGGGCAGGGAGCACGGTGCCAGGGTCTCAGTGACAGTGGCAGCACCCACCCTCTGCAGAGCTTCTTGGGAGGATATCAGCCATCCAGGGTCCGAGGATCTGAGCCCCCCCTCCGAACGTGAACATCTCACCGTGTCCGCACTCGGGGACGCCGCCTCTCTCCCTCCTCCATGCCCGGGCAGTGCCTCTGAGTCTCTCTTCGGAGCAGTGTGCGCCCGCGGGCGGTCCATCCCGTCCATCCGTCCGTCCGTCCGTCCATCCTGTCCATCCACCCGTCAGTCCTCTCGCCATGCTCCTTCCCACCGGCCTGGGTTTAACGAGAACACGATGCGGTTTCACACCGGCTGCTCCCGCATTCCACGTCCGCCTGGTGTGTTTCCTCCAGAGTTTGTTCCGTTTCTTATTGGAAAATAAACGCGGTCGCTCACCCGGAGAGAAACTGTGTCCTCGGAGGCCGGATCGCGCCCTTCCTGCAGCATCGCAGGACCCGCACCCGGGTCCGAGGATCGAGGGTGTCTGAAGTTGGGGTTCTGTTTTGCCCGATCTCGCCCCCAGTGTGGCCCCTGCCTTTCCTGTGTCCATGGGCTCCGGGGCGGGGCCGGGGCTGTGGGCAGTGTCCTCGCAGCCCTGACCTCACAGGACCTTCGGACGCTGGGCAGCTGGGTCGGCCCGGCCGGGGGCTGGCGGTCCTCACTGCTTGGGTGTGATCGGGAGAGAACCCCGGGGTCTCCCTGGGCACGCGGCTCTCAGGGGCCCCGGTGAGGCTTAGCTCGGTGGTGCTCCCTGCGCCCACACCTGGGCCCCCGCGACCCCCAATACCCACTGGCTGGGGGTTGGCAGTGACCGCCGGGGTCACCCTCCTGCCGCCTCCTGCCCTGGGCGCTCAGGATGGAGATGTTCTGTCACTCGCAGGGGGTCTCACGCTCCTGAACGCCCACTTTCCAGACAGCCCCCCACCTTTCTTGAACCCCATGTGGGGGCAACAGCTAGCAGGAGGGAAGCCTGGTCTGAACACAGGGAGCTTTCTGGGGCGCTGTGTGTGTGTGTACATGGAGTATATACACATGTATGTGGGATGTGTATGACGGGGATGTGTGTGAGTGTTGTGTATGCACGTGTGCAAGGAGTTTCTGCGCATGTCCTGTGTGTTCATGGAGTGTATACGTATGGGTGCATGTGTACGCAAGTGTGCACGGAGTGTATTTGCATGTGTGTGTTCACGGGGTGTACACGTATGTGTGTGCATGTGTATGTACATGTGCACAGAGTGTTCCTGCATGTGTGAGGGGTGTGTATGTATGTATGCACATGTTCACGAAGTGTATATGCACGTGTGTGTTCAAGGAGTGTACACGTATGTGTGTGCATGTGTGTGCATGTGTGCATGGAGTGTACGTGCACGTGGGGGGATTTGTGTGCATTGTCTTCACAGGGTGTTGGTCTGCAAGCATGTGTGGTGTGGCAATCACGTATGATACATGGTGCGTACTGTATGTGTATGTGTGTGTGTACGGTGTGTACACGTGTATGTGCAGAAACAGGGTGTGCACGTGTGGGGGCGTGTTCCTGAGCTGGCCCCCGCCCGCACACACAGCCGGCTGCTCTTCTTGTCTCCAGTGCTCTGGCTCTGGACTTGCCTTTTGCCGCTGTCTCGGGTCCCGGCTGCTTCCTGGCGTGGGCCTGGAGAAGGGCCCCCGTCCTGCCACTCTGGGGCCCCTCAGTCCCCTTGGACCCCGAACCACTGTCCTGGGGACTCTGGTTTCTCCCGCCTGGGCGGCCACGAGCAGACACTGTGGGGGCCTTTGTCGGCCTCTGGGGGTCCCCGTCTGGTCCTCCCCGTGGAGGGGCACCCAGGGACCCTCCCCGCCCGCTCCCCCGAAGGACGCCTGACTTGCACCTGCAACCCCGTTGCCTGCTAGGTGGGCCCTGAGGACAGCTGGACCATGCCCAGACCTGGGTCCTGGGGCAGGGAGCCCCCACGGCAGACTGGGGACACCGCAGGCTCTTCTGCGGCCTGAGCTGTGAGCCCCGGGGTGGACGTCTGTGTGGCAGAGCATGGATGGGATCAGAGAGGGCGCGCACCCACCTGAGGTCACCCAGCACTGCCCCCTGGGAGAGCAGTCAACCCAGTCTTCAAACGGATGTGGCCTTTGTGCCACACCCATGCCCCCAACTGTGTCCCCTGCAGCCCGTCAGTGTGTCCTGAGTGAGGAGCTCGCTCCCGCCCACCCTGTCTCACGTGCCCCAGGAGAGGGCAGCGGGCAACGGTTCCGGGACTGTCTGGGCCAGGGGCCTGCAGGTCTCGGGGTCTCGACTGGCGGTGACTCCTTGGGAGTGGACGTAGCACCCCCACCCCTCTCCTGGGCTCCGCGGGAAGCGCTGGCTCAGCACTGCGCTGTGGCTGGGTGTCCTCGCGCCCCTGCTCAGTACAGTGTGTGTGTGTGTCTCTGTGTGAGTGTCTGTGTATATCTCTCTGTGTGTGTGTCTGTGTGTGTCTCTGTGTGTTTGTGTGTATATCTGTGTGTATGTCTCTGTGTGTATGTGTGTGTGTTGTGTATGTCTCTGTGTATGTGTCTGTGTATGTCTCTCTGTGTGTCTTTGTGTGTGTCTGTGTGTATCTGCGTGTGTCTGTGTCTCTGTGTGTACCTCTGTGAATGACTCTGTGTGTGTCTGTGTGCGTCTCTATGAGCGTGTATCTGTTGTGTGTGTCTGTGTGTATATCTGTGTCTCTGTGTGTCTTTGTGTGTGTGTCTGTGTGTGTCTGTTGTGTGTCTCTGTGTCTGTGTGTGTGTGTGTGTGTGTGTGTGCGGGCTCCTCTGCGTGCTTGGCTCCTTGTTTGGTCTGTCCGGGCTGAACGCCACCCCGCCTGGCTCTGTGCGGGGCCCGAGGGGAAGGCAGGCACGACCTGGAGTGGACAGGGATTGCTGGGAGCGCCCGCAGAGCCACTGGGGAGGACAGCTGGGACGCTCCTGGGGGACTGCCCGGACTGTCCACCCTGCCCGGCCAGCTGCCCCTCCCCCGCACAGCGGCCTCTGCGCCAGCCCCCCCCCCCCCCCCCCCCCGGTCCCCCCCCCCCCCCCCCCCCCCCGCCTTGGGCCCCTCCCGGGACTCTCTCCAGGCCCCTGCCCGAATGCCCAGGGGCCAGAGTCAGAGCAAGTCGGTGGTTTTGCTCAGCGAGAGAAAAAGCAACTTTTCACATCGTCCAGGGCACGGTCTGGGGGCAGCAGCCGCCATGGGAAGACGGGGTGTGGGGGACACTTTGCCCCGGGGGCTTCGGAGGCGGCGTGCCGTGAGACCCCTTGTAGAAGCCCGTCTGGGAAGGCTTAGGTCCACCTGGGGTCCCGCTCCCCCTTTCTGGAACGTTCTCCCTGGGTCTCCAGGACACTCCATGCCAGCCTCCCAGGCTGCTGCCTCCTGGCCGCGAGTGCGGGGGTCTGTCTGTCTCGTCTGTCTGTCCTGTCCCGGGACTGGCCCTCTCCCATCTCCCAAGCGCCTGGGGATGTGGCATCTGAGAGCCTGTGCGTGGGCAGCTCCCCGCAGGACTCGGCCCTCCCTGTCTCTGTTCTTCCTCACCCCGACCTGGTCTCCGGAATGCTCTGGAAGCATCCACAGCGGTTGGGGTTCACGGCCAATTGGACAGTCCGAGAGGAAAATCCAACTCAAGCTCACAAGCATTTCTTCAACGTCTCATTTTTTTTTTCACTTAAACTATTTAAAGGCCGCGCGTCTGTCTTGAGTCTCGCTGTGACCGGGAGCTCCAGCTGCTGGGGGCGGGAACCTCGGGAGGGGGGGGAGGGCAGCGCGCTCTTGGGGGCGGGCGTGGGGGCCAGGGGGCAGACAGAGACCCTCCTTCTCTGCATGGTGACCCCGACACCCCACCCTGCCCCTAGTGCCGGGTCTACCTGGTGCTTGGGGGGTGACCCGGGCAGGCAGGGAGACTCTGACCCAGCCCAGACTGTCCCCCAAGGCTTGGGGTATGCGGGAGACCCCGACCCAGCCCAGACCGTCCTCCGGGGCCTGGGATGTGCTGCCCAGCTGCTGGAGCGGCCGCATGTCCGTCCATCCGTCTGTGCTTCCGTCCGCCCGACTGTCCGTGTGTGACTCCCCTAACGCACAGCGCGTGGGATCCGCCCACTCGAGCCTGGCCCTCATCCGCCAGACCCCGACCACTGCCCAGTCCTGCCCCCCACAGTGGGTCTGAAGGTGGGCTTTGGCACAACAGCCGAGCGGGGCGGGGCTGTGGACATTGTTCATGGAGGGACCAGGAGCCTCTCAGAGGGGCAGCATGTGCGGGTCCCGTCCAACTCCCCCGAGAACGGTGTGTGTCCAGCTCTGCCGTAACCTGGGCAGGGGCAGAGTCTCGGGTCAAGTCCCCCGCGGCCGGGTCGGGTCTGGTTCTGAGGGACGCTGGACTCAGGGACTGAGCGGTTCAGTAATGACCCTGGACAGGGCGGGCAGGGGGGGGGCGAGGGCTGCAGGGCCTCTGGCCGACCTGGGCAGAGTGGGGGGGCCTTCAGGTCCTGCCCCCCACTCCAGGGCCGCAGACTCTTCGCCCTGACCCCCCAGCTGCGACCCTGCCTTGGGGTGAAGGCTGAGCCGGCACCCCCTACCCAACACCCTGCGGGTTCCCAGAGCCCGGGACCACCTGCCACCAGGACGAGGCCCGGGGCTGGCCAGGCCCTGCAGGCAGGAGTGGGCGTGGCGGCCCACTGGCCGGCCACCCCTCAGAGACGGTTCAATCCCTCCCACATCCACAGCCATGAGGTCAGCGGGCGCTCGGCCATTTTCTGCACGTTCAGTACAATGGAATTCTGGAAAATTCCACAGCCCAGCAGCCCCGGTCCCAGGGAGGGGCAGGCGGCTGGCTCCAAGCACAGGATGTGGTCTGAGCCCCAAAGGCTCCGACTGTCCGACCCCCCGCCCTGCTCAGGCCTGTGTGCCAACTTGCAGTGCCCACCTTTTGTTCTGGGTGAGCCCCAGGCCCGGGTCGCGGGTACCGCCTCCTCCATGACGGCCTCCAGGATCCCACCCCTCCACCTCTGGGCCAGTCTCTCCCTTTCTCCTGCACCCAGCCTGCTGGACAGGCATCCTGGGAGCCCCCGAGCCCAGCAGGGACCCAGAGTGCAGTGAAGTGCGGGGGACAGTGGGAGCATGGGGAGAGAACAGACTGACCTGCCCAGGAGCCCCAGGAGGTCGGGTCTGAGAGCTCCACCTGGACACAGCGCCCAGCTGCTGGCCAGGTGGTTGTCTGGGGTTCAGCTGGGGTGGGGGGGACCCTCTCAGACCCATTGCCTTCGGGAAACGGCCACTCTCCCCAGGTGGCCAGTCCCCAGGGCAGTTGGCAGGGTGGCGGGGGCGGGGCCAGGGGCAGCGAGCGGTCACTCCCGACCACTAAGCGCCGAGGCTCCAAAATGCAGCCCTGTGCTGCCCCCGTGTGGTCAGAGAAGACACTGCATCCAGGACGCTTCCAGCGCCGGCCTGGGCCCTGCCCAGTGAGTCCACTGCCCACTGCCCAAGGGCCCCTTGGGTCTGCCTTTGCCTGACCGCCTCTGTCCAGTGCCTTGAGCAAAACCAGCTTCAGGGTTCGGCTCACGGGGCTTCTTTGCCTTTGGCTGAGATCAGGCGCAGACAGAAAGAGTTTCCCTTTTCACACTTTTTTTTTCCTTCCAGAATCCTGGCCCTCAGGCCAATGGCCTACGCCTCTGGGCCTCCCACTCACTCTCCAGGGCCCCCACCCCAAGCTCCCGGCTAGCGGGTGCTCAGGAAAAGCACCTCTGGGCCTCAGTTCTCGCTCCTCACCACTTTCCAGTGCATGGAGGCTTTAGGAGGAAGTAAGCGCAGTGGTTAGTGCCCCAGCCGTTCAGGCCCATCACGATGGAGGACAGGAAGGGCCAAGTCACGAGTCACCCAAGGGAACTTGGGTCGCTCTGGGGCCCAAGTCAAGGCAGAGAAGGAGCTGGAAGTTGGTGAAGAGGAAGCTCTTAAAGTGAATCTCTTTAGAGAGAATTATTATTATTATTATTATTATTATTATTATTATTATGCTTTTTGGGTCACACCTGGCAATGCATGGGGGTTACTCCTGGCTCTGCACTCAGGAATTACACCTGGTGGTGCTCAGGGGACCCTATGGGATGCTGGGAATCGAACCTGGGTTGGCTGCGTGCAAGGCAAACGCCCTCCCCGCTGTGCTATCGCTCCAGCCCTGGTTCAGGGTCTTTGAAGAGGGAGCACTCCGTGATGATCTTGACCTTTTTGTTTTGTTTTCCTTTGGGGGCCACCCCCAGCGATGCTCAGGGCTGACTCCTGACCCTGCACTCAGGGATCACTCCTGGCGGTGCTCGGGGGACCCTAGGGGCTGCCGGGGATCGAACTTGCGTCGGCCGTGTGCAAAGCCAGCGCCCTCCCCGCTGTGCTGTCTCTGTGGCTCCACGATCTGTTCTTTTGTTCCTGCGTCGGCCGCAGAAGCTGACAGCTTCTCACATGCTCCCAAGCAGTCACCAGGCCCCATCCCTGCAAGGAACAGAGGCCGTAAAGGTCCACCCTTCCTCCCAACACCCGGCTCTCCGTGGAGAGTTCGAGACTGCCCAGGGTTCGAGAGAGCACAATGGGAAGGGCTCTTGGCTTTGTGCCCCACCCCCCCACGGTTCCCTGAACCCTGCCAGGAGGGATTCCCGAGTGCAGAGCCAGGTGTGGCCACCACCCCTCCCCCCCAGAGGTCCCCAGGGCTCTGCACCAAGTGAGAGTGTGCCCCGCCTCTCCGCAGCCATCCCCGATGAGGCCACCAAAGGGATGGCGAGCTTGGTGTCCCGACAGCGGAGCAGCCACAAAGTCCGCAGCTCCGTGCAGAGGGCCCGGGCCGGCATGTGCCCGGGGCCCGGCCTGCCGCGACGCCTGCCGTATCGGGGCCGCGTGCCCCCCATCCTCCCCGCCGTGGTGAAGAGCGAGCTCAAGGACCTCCTGGCGCTCTCGCCCGTCTTGCTGTCGGATTTCGAGGTGGCGTTTGCCAAGCGCTTCGGCCGCTCCTTCCAGTACGTGCAGTACGGCTTCCTGTCCATGTTCGAGGTGCTCAGCGCCGCCTCTGACGTCATCTCCGTGGAGCAGACGCGGGCCGGGTCGCTGCTGATGCTGAAGAAGGGTGTGTTGGAGGAGAGACACCGCCGGTGGCCGGCAGGTGGGTGTGGCTGGGGGGGCAGGGGTGAGGGGCGCCGATCGTGGGTCCACACTCTCTGTTTTCCTGTTTGTTTTGGGGGGATCACACCCAGCGGTGCTCAGGGATCACTCCTGGTGGTGCTTGGGGGACCCTATGGGATGCCGGGGATCGAACCCGGGTCAGCCGCGTGCCAGGTAAACACCCTCCCTGCTGGACTATCACTCTGTTTTTCTGTTTTTTGGGGGCGTTCATACCCATCGGTGCTCAGGGATCACTCATGGCAGTGCTCCGGGGACCCTAGGAGGTGCAGGGTATCGAACCCAGGTCAGCCCTGTGCCAAGCAAATGCCTTCCACCCTCAACTATCGTTCTGTTTTCCTGTTTGTTTTGGGGTTCACACCCGGCGGTGGTCAGGGATCACTCCTGGTGGTGCTCAGAGCAGCCTAGGGGATGCCAGGGATCGAACCCAGGTCAGCCGCGTGCCAGGAGGAAAACGCCCTCCCTGCTGGACTATCACTCCAGCCCCTATTTGCTTCTGCCCTAATGTAAATTTTCCTGGCATCAGAAGGGCCCGTCAACTTTACTTCATTTTACTTTTTTTTTGTGGGGGGGGCACACCCAACCAGTGCTCAGGGGTTCCTCCTGGCTCTGCACTCAGGAATCACTCCTGGCAGTGCTCAGAAGACCCTAGGGGATGCCGGGGATCGAACCCGGGTTGGCCGCATGCAAGGCCAACGCCCTCCCCGCTGTACCATCGCTCGGACCCCTATTTCATTTTGAATTCAAAAGTCAGGGCTGGGGGACTAGAGTGATAGCACAGCGGGTAGGGCGTTTGCCTTGCATGCGGCCAACATGGGTTCAATCCCCGGCATCCCATAGGGTCCCCTGAGCACCGCCAGGGGTGATTCCTGAGAGCAGAGCCAGGAATAACCCCTGAGCATCGCTGGGTGTGACCCAAAAAGCAAAAAAGAAAAAAAAAGAAGTCAGGGCTGGGCCTCTGCAGGTCTGACTGTCGGAGATATAACCAAGACGCTGCCTGTGACAATTTTCCTGTCTTCCTCTCTCCTCTGGGAAGGTAAAATCTTCGCCCAGCCCTTCCGGATGAAGCCGGGGCCGTACTTGAGCGGCGGGCCCATGGCCAAGGGCCGCTACCCCCCGTCCGAGGCGCCCCGGCAAATCCTGGGATTGGATAGAACTGCCAAGTCGAATGCAGGGGACTCCTCCAGGCTGAGTCACGCAGAGAAATTAAACCAGGTGAGCGATTGGGAGAACGGTTTGGAGTCCCGCCAGAGGTTGACCTCTGAGCGGGCGATGTCGCCCGTTCCTGTGACGCTTAATTGAGCATTTCTCTCTGCTCTGTGGGTTCGTTAGAAGCCAGAGGCTTCGGGAGAGATGACAGTCATCTCCACTCCCCTGGGTGACCGTCTCTGCTACGCACTGGTCACCAGCGGTTGGACGCAGGCCCGCCGCCGTTGTGCCCTCATGAATAGCGTCCCCTGCCTGGCTGGCCCCGAGGGCCACAAGCCTGGGATTGTTCTAGGACTGCGATGATGAAGGACAGTGGATGAAAGCAGCGAGATAGTCCCCACACAGGCCTCAGAGGTGGCAGCTTGCGTAGTGCCCAGAATAACACGACGGGGGCCGGAGCCACAGGACATCGGGCAGGGCGCTGGCAATGCACACACTGACCAGCCGCCTCAGAGGGTTCCCAGAGACCCCTTGGGGCCAGGACTCAGCCCTGAGCACTGCCGAGGGCCATCCGTTACGAGGCCACCAGCTAGTAGCTGCCCGCTGGCCCAGCATCCCATAGGGACCCCTGAGCACCGCCAGGAGTGATTCCTGAGTGCAGAGCCAGGATGAGCATCGCCGGGTGTGATCCAAAAAGAAAAAAAAAAAACCAACCAGGTTAGGGGTCAGGAAACATCTGTACAGAATCACAGTCGGACACCGAGAAGGGGCCAGCATTGCATCAGTACCCAAGTCGTCTCCTCCGAGCGCCTCTCCTCAGCAACACCGCAATTGCCCCTTTGCTGTGCATTTGGCCTCATTAAGTATCTGCTTAATAATCACCTAATATCGGGCCGGGGATAGTACAGCAGGGAGGGCGTTGGCCTTGCACACGGCCGAGCCGGGTTCGATCTCCGGCATCCCAGAGGGTCCCCCATGCATCACCAGGAGTAATTCTTGAGTGCAGAGCCAGGAGTAACCCCTGAGCATCGCCGGGTGTGACCCCCGAACCCCACAAAAAATCACCTAATATCTCTCAGAAACAGAAGAATATTGATCAGAAAAATCCCTTCCAAAGAAGAGTATGGAGTAATTAGATTAAAAAGTATCTATCATCAGTATAGATCAGGAGTTCCACACCTTTTACATCTCTCAGCTGTCCCTATGGTAGAGAGAATGTTGATTATTTATTTATTTGCTTTTGCTTTTTGGGTCCCACCCGGCAATGCTCAGGGGTTCCTCCTGGCTCATGCACTCAGGGATCACTCCTGGCGGTGCTCGGGGGACCCTATGGGATGCTGGGAATTGAACCCGGGTTGGCCATGTTGGCTGCGTGCAAGGCAAACACCCTACCCACTGTGCTATCGCTCCCTCAGGTTTTGTTCTATGCAGGCCTTCAATTGATTGCCTGTGACCTACCCCATCTGGAGGGTAACTGTGCTTTCCTCAGAGTTCACAATTTTCATTATAATCCTATTCAAAAATCACCTTGATTTGAACATCCAAAATTTTACTGACCAAATATCTAGATCCTGTGGCCCGACCAAGATGGCATAAAAGTAACCATCAGGCTACTCTATTCAGCAATGATGAGTGAGAGTTCAGATTGCAAAGGTCCCTTGGCAGTTTGTTGAACTCATGGAAATTAAACAGTGACTCTCTTATGATCATTTGACAAAAGTGGAAGCACTTCGGGATGGCAGAGACATTCCCAT
This sequence comes from Sorex palustris, assembly GCA_028565675.1. Classification (NCBI taxonomy): domain Eukaryota; kingdom Metazoa; phylum Chordata; class Mammalia; order Eulipotyphla; family Soricidae; genus Sorex; species Sorex palustris. The sequence goes on along the minus strand of JAOXYA010159311.1, from coordinate 615 downwards.
AGAATATCATCATTCTTTTAGGAAATGTATGTTGGCATATCAGTCCCCAGTTCTGTTTTGTCAAGTGGCAAATCTAATCTGTTAACATTGTGTTTTTCTCTTTTTACTACTTTCCCTTTTCAGTGTGCATATTTTCAATAATTTGCTTTTTAATATATAATATTAACATAAACATCTCAGAACAAAGGTTTTTTTTGTAGGAGTACTGCTATTTATTCAGCCATTGATTAGCTGATTGAATTGGGCATGTACTCCACCTTAATTTTTTTATTTATTTTTTTCTTTTTATATTTATTTATTGAATCGCTGTGGGAAAAGTTACTAAGCTTTCATGTTTAAGTCTTGGTCATACAACGATCAAACACCTTTCCCTTCACCAGTACTCATTCTTCACCACCAAGAACCCCAGTATATTCCCCCCTCCCACCCCTCCAAATGCCTATGAGGCAGATAATTTCTACTTAACTCTTCTCTACATTGATTAAATTCATAATTTTGACAAAAGATGCACCATTGTTGTTTAGAATTTTCACCCAAAAATCAGAATTGCTGAAAAGGCATTGTGAAATATTTTGTTTTCTATAGCTGGTTATGAGAATCATATAATGTCACGTG
>JAOXYA010158618.1:0-21182 GCA_028565675.1 Sorex palustris | reverse complement strand
CACCGCCCTCACTTTCCCTCCCCCCCACCCATCCCCCCCCCTCTGCTTCTGTGGCAGCCACTTCTCTCTCTCTCTCTCTCTCTCTCTCTCTCTCTCTCTCTCTCTCTCATTTTCTCTCTCTTTCTCTATCTATCTTCTCCCCTCCCTTTTGGGCATTATGGTTTGCAATACAGGTACTGAAAGATTACTTACTTTCAACACTCAGTTTTTGTGCAGTGATCACTCTGGACAAGAACTGGATATTTCTTCAAAGATATTTTTGACTGAGATAAACACTTTTTTTTTAGGGGTGGGGAAGGAGAGCAGGGCCAGGCATTGAACCCAGGGCGTCACACATCAAAAGATGTGTTGAATTATGTCCTAATCCAAGAAATGAACATTTAAATCAGGGGACTTTATAGTATTTTTAAGTCATATAGTTTCATCTCTTTGATTTTTAATCTCTCAGTTCGATGGAATAAAAGTTTAAAGAAAAGAAATCCTAATAAAATTATCCAAGTCTTACAGAAAAAATAAGTAAAACAGTGGACTGTAAATCATTGTCACTGTCTTCTTGTTGTTCATTGATTTGCTCGAGTGGGCCCAGTAACAAATTGAGACTTGTTACTGTGTTTGGCATATTGAATATGTCACGGCTAGCTTGCCAGGCTTTGCCATGTGGGTGACTCTCGGTAGCTCGCCAGGCTCTCCGTGAGATTAGGAAAATATATTTGCAAAGAGGGTAAATAAAGCAGCTTATTCTCCACACTGGGGGGGTAGGCTTCATCCAATTTTTGAAGGCCTTAATAGGATCAAAACTGCCCTCCTCTGAGCTACAAGGAATTCTGCCAGCAGAACGATTGAGAACTCTTAGCCTGAGTCTCCAGTCTGCCCTCTTGCCTGCAGACTCTGGACTTGCCAAACATCTGTAGTTACATGAGTTAATTCCAATCTCTCTCCCTTTTTCTATATACAAAGCATGTGCATATACTTTATATAGTATATTATATTACATAGCATATATAATATTTATAATAAGCAATATGTATACATACACACATATACTTTATAGAGGTGTAAGGTGCGCACATCCTGTTGGTTCTGCTTCTCTAGAGAACCTTAACTTATACACAAAGTGGGCATGAAGCTTGTGCTTTAGAGATGCTTTAGATACTAGATGGATTCCGTCCTACTTGCTGTCTTCTGTGATGGACCCCGCCCCCCACCCTTCTTTAAGGGACAGGACCTGTGTACTGTCTCCTCACTCTGGGCTGGATAGCTCACACACTATCTAGAAAAAGTCTATAAAGACTATGTGCTTTTTGTGGCCAGCATACAAACAGGAAATAGCTTGTGCTTTTTGTTTAATGGTTATTGTTGTTGTTTTGGGGTCATACCTGGTGGTGCTCAGGATTCACTTCTGGCTCTGTGTTCAGGGGGATCACTTCTGGCAGTGATCAGGGGACCATATGGGTTTTGAGGATGGAACTTGGGTTAGTACTGTGCAAGGCAAGTGTTAGACACACTGTTCTCTCCACCCCGCCAGGACAAGAACTTTTGGAGCCCCGAGCTCCTGCCTGATAAAGCACGGCCTTGTGGACAGCATTCATGCTGGAGAGATCTTGAGGAAAGAGCAAGAAGAGATGGTTCAGGAGCTGAGCTCCAGCTGTGTGGGGTGCAGTCCCAGAGAAAACCAAGAGTAGGAGCTGCCTGGCTGAGGCAAGTCCAACTGGATAGTGAGTGACAGTAATAATAAATATTATTGTTTGAAGTTAGTGTCTCAGACAGTTTTTAAATTAGCAAAAGGGAGGTAGAATTTCTTGTACATTAATAGGCAGAAAAGAAAAGTTAGGGGCCAGAGCTACAGTACAGTGGGGAGGGCATTTGCCTTGCACACGGCCAACCTGGGTTCCATTCCAGCATCCCATATATGGTCTTCCTAGCACCACCAAGAGTAATTTCGGAGTGCAGAGCCAGGAATAACCCCTGAGCATCACCAGGTATGACCCAAAAAACCCAAGAGAAAAAAAAAAGAGAAAATTAACTTAGAACGGATTATGTTTAGAAGCAAAACTTCCTCAAATGCAGGCAACTCTGGGTGACTGATACTCATTCTCTGAGGAAAGGAATGCCAAGTTCTCTGTGATCTGGAAAAGGCAGTTTCTCAAAGTCCCATGTGGCATATAAAAAGGAGGAAGAGATGGGTCAGGGGAAGGAGAACGAGGCTACTAAACTCTTGCCTTTTGAGGTTTAATATTATTAAGAGTTTTGGGTAGGTTCTGTTGGAAACTTGCTGCTATTCCACTCACTGCTCTACTCTGAATTCTCTTTGGAAATCCCAACAATGTATTCAACTGTCCACTTGAAATTTCTGGGCTCAGAGCAGAATTCTTGATTTCTCTCCCACCTCATGCCAAATCCTGGTTCCCCTCATCTTAGTAGATGGTGTCTTCTTTATGCTGATGCTCTGGCCCAAATCCAGGCCTCTTTGATTTTCCTTTGCTCTCATATCCATCACCAAGTCGAAATAGCACCACCTGTGAAACTTGCCCCAACCTACCAAATCTTCATCTGTGCTGCTATCTTGTACCAACCTATCATATCTCTCTTGATAGGTCCCAAAACAGCAACAGTGTTTTGAACCCATTTCCACTTGTGAGATGCTGGTTTTTATAGCCAGGCTTCAGATTCTTGCAAAAGGCTGGCTCTAGCTTGTCTTAGGCTGGGAGGCCTTGTATGGCATCAGGATTAGAAAATCAGACTGAACATGTGAATAGGAGCTTATATAACTGACACATGAGTCCCCAAATTTGGGAACATCCACAGTCATTACTTCCTCCAGAGAGCAAGGACTATGTAGGATCTGTGTTCAAGGACCATAGTTCTCCGACTAGGCAGCGACCCCATGTGATAAAATCCAGAACAACAGCACCGGGGGACTTTCTGGGAGGACACAGGGAGTGAGTGTCCACGGGCTGAGCTGGGCGCCTGGCACAAACCTGCGGCATCTCAGGGTGAGGACTAGGGGGTTCTGCAGAGAGTGGGCCCTAGCAGCGAGGGCAGGAATCCAGAGGGCCAGACCAGTGTAAGGATGGGGGAAGTGGGAGCTCTGGCAGGCTTTGAGAAAAGCACAAAATGAGGGTCTGTCATGGGTAGGATGTTCGCGGGGGCACTGCTGGAGATGAGAGGGCCAACAGGAGGATTGGGTAGGGGCTGGGTGCCAAAAAGGATGCAGGGTCATGGGAACTGCAATGGGGAAGTTTGAGTACCTGCTTTAGACACTGCTCAGAAGGATCCAGGTAAGGGCATGTGTGGAAGCAGAAAGACAGGTAGGAGGATATTCCTGTCATCCTGCCGACCCATCGTGTTGGCTTTACAGGGAGGCAGCTGGGAAGATGAAATGGTTGGACCTTGTGAGTGTGAGGCTAAGAGAACTTGTTAGGCCTCTGGTGGGAAAATGGGGCCCAGGAGGTGGGGGGATTCAGAGGCTTTTAGATAAGCCCATGGAAGCATGGAGTGCTGCGGTAAATAAGGCGGGAAAGAAGTAAGGCCTTGGAGTAGGCCAGGAGTGGGCACAGGGAGACCAGTAGTTTATGACTTGGAAGCCACCAGAATGGCATCTAAAGCCAGGACTCGAATGTTTCCACTAGGGTGAGAAGCAGCAGGAGCGGTGTTAGTTGTTGCTGGGTGATTAAAATTGTTCAGGAGGAAGAGGGTCAAACAATGGGACACTTAGGAGTACAATGGACCAATGATGCTAGAGAACCCCAAAGGTGGGACTCCTGGAAACTAACTCAGGACCCTGCATGGGAGGACAGAATCCATCTTGCTGAGTGCTTGGGTCTGGTGAGGATTGAGTATGGAGAATTAGCTTTAGTGGTGCCGGGTGGGTGACTTACCCCTCTGGCAGTTGACATTCACTTGAGACCAGCAGGCAGTGAGGAGTGAGCTTTAAAGGAACGGTAGAAAAGAAATGCTTTGTTTTGCTGCAGAAGAGGAACAGCAGTAGAATATAGCTAACAAGAAAGTGAGTCTTAAGTCTGGAAGAAGTAATCACCTGCTTGTTGATGGGAATGATATATTGGAATGGCGAGTAAGGAAACTTTGAATTGTTGGCACTGCATCCTAGTGATCACTAGATGGTTTCGGGCCTAATGGCAAGTAGGATTGTATTGTTAAGGGCAGTGAATAGTTTGGCACTAGTGATGGGAATGGGTTTTGGAGGCCACACCTGGTGGTGCTTAGGGTACGAGCGATAGCACAGGGGGTAGGGTGTTTGCCTTGCACGCGGCCGACCCAGGTTCGAGTCCTCTGACCCTCTTGGAGAGCCTGCAAGCTACCAAGAGCATCCTGCCTGCGGCAGAGCCTGGCAGGCTTCAGAATTTGGCATATTCAATATGCCAAAAACAGTAACAACCAGTCTCACAATGGAGATGTTACTGGTGCCTGCTCGAGCAAGTTGATGAACAACGGGAGGACAGTGCCACAGTGCTACAGTGCACTTTGAAAAGAAGGAAGATCTGTGGGTTGTGACAGGAAGAGATTGCCCCAGTGCCTGAGTTTACCTTTAGCTCAGGTGGCTTCTGGTTAGTCTGAAGACACAGACAGGAGGTCCACTTACTCTACACACAGACCTGACAGATCTTATAGCCGTGGAGCCAGAAGAGCCATCAGAAACCAGGGTCTCCATCCTACTAATAGGAACTGAGACCCAGGGATGGGAAGGAAGGGATTTCCTGCCTGAAGGCACACTGGATCACAGCCCTTGAAGTCAAGCCCCAGCCAATGTGAGGGCAGGCCAGAACAGGATGCAATTTTCTTGTTGGCTGTGAGTCAGGAGCAGGGGATGAAGTTAATAGGGTGGTAATGATCTCAACCTTGGCTGATTACGAGGAGGTGGGGGTGTTAGGATATAATGAGGGTTCGATTTTGCCTTGGTTTCCCCATTCCCTACTACAGCACAAACAAACTCCCACCACCTTCTGGGCACCTGTAGCCTTATCACAGCAGGGCAAAGAGTAGGCTGAGTCAGAACTGCCCTGGCCATCATCCCCAAATCTTGAGAGTATATCTCTCACAACATCCTCTCAGATCAGATGCCTTTTGCCAACAACAACAACAATGTCAATAACAACAACACAAATTCCCTTTGCCAAGTTCTCAGTAGATACTTAATTATAGTTTCAGCTGGGGTACCTCTGAGAGATAACTTGTCCATTGCCCAAATATGAAGGTGTCCTTCCTTCCACTGAACCAGTAGTATTTTTCTCTCCTTTCCTCTTCCCCTTTTGTCTACACTCTGTTCCTCTGCTACCTTACAGAACACACTTGCTCCAGCCCCCGGGTAATCCATCCAGTGAGCCAATTCACTGGGTATCTTAAGTTGTTGGTACTCGTCAGCACCTCATCTCCATGGGTTGGCTTTGTGGGGATGGTGGTCAAGGCTAGAGTGAATATGTGTAAGTGTTGTTGTTACGGTGGTCACAGATCAATTCTGCCCTAACTGTTGTCCACCCTAGCCCTCACAGAGACTGATAAAAAGGTGGGGCTGCTTAAAGAAGAGTTCAAAGCCATGAGATGTGTGTGTGTGTGTGTGTGTGTGTGTGCACGAACTGTGGTTTCTGGGTCCCTATTAAGAATAAACTCAGAGTTACTGACTCAAGTTCTCCATCGGAGATGAGACTTCTGCCTTCACACAGTCACTGTGACTCCAGCTCATGTTGGCTTCTGCATCCTTCTCCTCTCCTGGACCCTGAGGTCCATGACAGAGACCTGGGCTAGATTTTCCCTGGGCTTTAGAGTCCTTTTGCGGGGTCCAAAGCATGATAAACGTTTGGTGAATGTCGCTGAGACAAATAAATGCATGCCCCTCCCTATCCCTTGGCAAGGAGGAGGTTGTGAATTGGGGAGCTGATACTCACCAGCTTCCTGGCGTGCCCACACCCCACCACCTGCCTGCACTTCAGTTTCCCCACCCACCTCAAATCCCTCTCTCTCAAACTGTCACATTCCAAACACCCTGCCCTTCTGTTCAGACTTCCTTTTCAGTCATGGACTCAGAGAATGTGGCCTCAAACCTAAGACCTGAGCTAGTCCATAGCCGCTCTGAGTCTGAGAAAGTTCTCTTTCTCCCTCCCCCTCCCACATCCTTCCAGTTTGTAGAGAGGAGCCGTGATATACTGTTCTATTAATGATATATTCACTCACATAGTGTTCTAACACCACATCCTCCAGGAGATCACTCACTTCTCTCCACCTGTGCCCCATAGGCCCCTCTCAGTTACCTCCTAAGCTCAGTTCTGTAGTCAGAACTCGGGTTCTGCTGCCTTTGTCCATTAGATCTTCCCTCACTATGCTTTTTTATACCCCACATATGAGAGAGGTCATTCAATATCTGTCTCTATCCTTCTGGCTGACTTCAGTTAGCATACTACCATCTAGTTCCATCCACATTGTGACAAAATGCGCACTTTCCCCCCCTTATAGTGGAGTAGTATTCCTTTGTGTATATATATCATAAGTTCTTAATCCTTTTGCCCACTATTGGACACTTAGGCTCTTTCTAGATTGTGGATTTTGTGAGAAGTGCTGCAATGAACATAGGGATCAAATGTCTTTTTGAAATGGTGTTTTTGGACCCATGGGGGTAGATACCAAGAAGCAGAACTGCTGGGTTGTATGGGAGCTCTAATTTTACTTCTTTGAGAAGTCTCCATACTGTTTTCCAGAGCTTTCTTGTGAGTGAAATGACCCAGAAGATGTTGGTTTTGGAGGCTGTGTTTCGTTGAATGAAGGGCCTCTGCTACTCTGGGCTCCACCAGCCTCTCCCTGCCTCCCCCGAATTCCCACGAGCTGGTGTAAGTACAGTTGTTATAGTCCCTTGACGGGCACAAGGGAAGGGGCAGACACTTTCTGGGTGATAGTTCTCTGAGGTTCTCAGGACAGGCAAATGTCAGTCTCAGTCCCCACCACTGGGGATACAAGAAGGGGGCTCCCAGCCCTGACCTCAAGGCGCTGATGCAGGCCTGAGATTCTGCCAGCCGGACACAGGGAAAGAGGATGTGCTAAGGTAGCACTGAGCACTGTCCTCCTGTTGTTCATCGATTTGCTCGAGCGGGCCCAGTAACGTCTCCATTGTGACAATTGTTGTTACTGTGTCTGGCATGTCAAATACGTCACGGGTAGCTTGCCAGGCTTTGCCATGCGGGCAAGATACTCTCGGTAGCTTGCTGGGCTTCCGAGAGGGGCGGAGGAATCGAACCTGGGCCGACCGGGTCGGCCGCGTGCAAGGCAAACGCCCTACCCGCTGTGCTCTCGTGCCAGCTCGTACTAAGAGAATTCTCCTTTATTTTTGAGTGCCAGAGGATTAAACCCAGCACCTCCCACAAGCCAGGCAAATGCTTTACTGCTGAACCACAGCCAGAGATTCTTTCTACCCTCCCCACCTCATAGCCTCCTGGCCCCTCCAGGTTTGAGGCTCACCCTGTCTCTCCCTCAGTCCTTGCTTGACTTTCTCTTCTTATAGGCAATTAGGAGCCCAGTTTGGGAAGTTCACATTTGAGTTCAAATGCAGGTTTCACCCATAGTTGACTGTGTGATTGAAACAAGTGACTACACCTCTCTGAACCTTAGTCTCTTGAAGAAAATGGGGGTGATGGTACAAGTCCCTCCCACACAGGCTGGGTTTTAAGAATAAAAGTGAAATAACTCATGGGGTTGGAGAGATAGTGCAGTGGGTAGTGTGCTTGCCTTGCATACATTCATGTTTGATTGGGGTTGAAGCCTTGGCACTCTGTATGGTTCCTCAAGCTTACAGGAGCGATCCTGGAGCATAGTGCCAGCAGTAAGCTCTGAGCGCAGCCACTGTCACTGTCATTGTCCTCCCGTTGTTCATCGATTTGCTCGAGCGGGCCCAGTAACATCTCCATTGTGACAATTGTTACTGTGTCTGGCATATCGAATACGTCACGAGCACCTTGCCAGGCTTTGTTGTGCGGGCGACATACTCTTGGTAGCTTGCCGGGCTCCCCGAGAGGGGCGGAGGAATCGAACTCAGGTCAGCCATGTTGGCCGCTTGCAAGGCAAACGCCCTACCCGCTGTACTATCGGTCCAGCCAGAGCACAGCCAAACAAGGCAAATAAACAAAAACAAACAAAAAAGGAACCAACTGACAATACCTAGAACAGTTCTGGCACATACTTGGTCCTCAGTAAATATTTATGTTGCTGATCCTATGATTATCACCAGAGTTTGCCTGAAAGCTTCTGACTGCCATTCCAGGCTTCTGCCTCTCAGTGCCATCCTGAATCTCTCCACTATTCAGCTGTGTGACCCTGGATAAGCTAATGGACTCTCTGAGATTCAGAGTTCCTTCCCTGAAAAGTGACAATCAGAAAACCTTCCTTAGAAGGCTTGGGGGAGGGTGAGGTGGTGATAATTATAAGATAATGATAAGTGCACCCCATAAATCAGGAAATTCAAAGAGTGAAAGGAGCCATTAATAAAATCCCATAGGGGCCATGGGGATGAGCAAATGGCCTGAAACACACGCTCTGTATGCTGGGGACCCAGATTCCATCCCTGGCAACACAAAGCCCTTTGATCATTGCCCGGAGGGACACCTGAGCACCACTAAGTATGGCAAAATGTTTCATCCAGAATGAGTGGTCTCATTGCTTATGAGAAACTTAGAACACACTGGAGCATCAGTTTTGAGGCCAATAGTTTGGGGTTATTCTTTATTTTAGTTTTTGGGGGTATACCATGTGTCCCACAGGGCCTCTCCCAGTGATAATTAGCAATCTTGGTGAAAAGATGCAGTGTTGCTTGGGTCCTGAACCATCAGAACTGCCTTTATGGTTCTCGGAGTCTCAGCATCATCAGCTTGGTGATGCTTGGGAACCATGTGGTGCTGGGGTGGAATCTGGGTCGATGTATGTCTTATATGCTCCCCAATCTCTGTGCTATCTCCATAGCCCTAGACAGTTTTTGTGTAGTTCCCCCACTTCTCTCCCCAAAATCTCCCCACCTCTCAATGATTCTCCTCTCCCAACAGTAAAATTTTCATCCTCACTGCATCCCCTTGCCCCCAACTTTAGTGAAAATTTCTGTAAGGGCCCAATGGCCTCAAATATTTTTCAGTTCATCCTGTTTCTTCCATCCCTTTACTGCAGAAAAGCTTACATCCAGTCACTGAACGGTCATTTCCCTGGAGCTCAGGAGACATCAAAGCCACAACCGGAGTTGGAATCATAGTACATGGGAAGGGTGTTTGCCTTGCATATGGCTGGCCTAGGTTTGATCCCCAGCATCCCAAGAGCCAGAAGTAACTCCTGAGCATTGCTGGTTGTGAGTCCCAAACAATAACAAGAACAACAATAATAACAACAGTAGTAACAAAGCCACAACCATCCCGCAGACAGTCATGTTCCAGGGAATCTGGTCCTGCCCACTAACCACTCTCTTCCCCTTTGGTCTCATCTCCAGCTCCCGCTCACCAGCTGACCCTGGGGAGGAGCCGGAGGATGGGCTCTCTGCGGAGGGAGAGTCCGGCACTGAAGCTGGTCTCCTCCATTAGCTCTTAAGCACCTCTCCCCCCTGGCACCGGCTTCTGCAGCACATCCAAGAGCCAGTGTGGTTCTCTCAGATCTGTCTGGAGGTGAGACTAGAGAAGCCAGCAGTCAGTCTCCTGCAGTCCCAGACTCCAAACTCAGCAGAACAGGGTTTTAATGGGCCTATTATGACCCCATCCTCTGAGTGCGTCACGGGCACCTGACCTCCATCGTTAAATGATTAATTAGGGAGGTGCCTGGGGGCATGGCCCAATCTCCCTTTCCTTCCTGGTCCTGTTGGAAGCTGTTAGCCTCTTGGTCATCAGCAAGCAATGCCTCATCCACTTCAACCCAATGACCCAGAAGGAGCCAACGCCTGGTCCCTCCCTGATGTGGAGTATTCTTGATGCTCTTTATTTGTTTGTTTGTTTCTTTTTTGTGTGTGTGTTTGTGGAGGAGGGCATACCCAGTGGTGCTCAGGGCTTACTCCTGGCAGGATTCTGGAGACCATATAGGGTGCTGGGAATTGAACCTGGGTCAGCCATAGACAACCATGCTACCCACTATATTATAGCTCTGATGCTTCTTTATCTCTGAGCAGAAAGATGAACAATGGAGGCTACTCGGACTCTATTGAGGAGAATTCCAGGACCAGACTCTGCAGATGGGCTCTGGGGTGCATTGTATTCTACGGACATTGGGAGTGCGTGGGTGGCTCCACACTTTCCCTCCAGGAGCTGATGGCTCAGCCTTTCCCTGCAGAGGAGGCCGATGTCTCTCTCTGGGAAGCAGGTCCCGAGAAAGCAGGAAGCAACAGAAGATGGGAAATGGGAAACGGAATCCACGAACAGCGCATGTGCTTGACTTGATGGGTTCAGCCCGATGATTTAGAGATAAAGAAATGGCAAAGGGCCACCCAGCCAGTTAGCGACAGACTTGACAACTGGACAAGGCAAATCTTTTCTCAGCGGTGGAACTTGGTCAAGCTTAAGGATGAGAGATGCATAGGGAGGCAGAGTCTTTTTTTTTTTTTTTTTTGGAGCAGAGACTCACAACCAGTGATGCTCAGGGGTTATTCCTGGCTTTGCACTCAGGAATTTCTCCTGGTGATGTTCAGAGGACCAGAGGGGATGCTGGGGATCAAATCCAGATAGCATGTGTGAAAGGCAAGTGCCCACCAGCTTTTCTATTGCTCTGGCTCTGGGAAGCACAATCTCTAGGAGACCCAGAAAGGGAGAGGCCGAAGGGAGCAGAGCCACTAAACCATGGTTAATAGGGTGGTTAACCACTGCCTGAAACAGCAGGCTGGGGAGCGTGTGTGGAGGAAGGCCTGATCTCCAGGGAGGAGCCACAAGCCACAGGGCCAGATGCCCTAAATGTTAGCACCGGCCAGTGGGGACCAAGCAGAGGAAGTTGAAATCCGACAAGGAAATTAAACCAACCTGCCTTTGAAAGACAAAAAATAAACAGACATTGGCACCTAGAAGCACCACAGGCTGCTGAACAAATTCAAACAGGAGGCCTGGAATTAGGAACATTATTTTTCTAGGGGGAGCTTCATCTCCTAAGCGGTGGTCAGTAATAATTCTTGGTGACCAGACCAGGAGTTCAATGCAAGGGCCTGAGAATGCGGAAATGCTCAGGTCTGGTGGAGCCAGGGATGTCTGTACCCGGCCATGCTCAGAGTGCTCAGTGTGGTGCTAGGGGTCAAACTGGGGCCGGCCACATGCAAGGCATGCACCTCAAACCTTATACTATTTCTCTGGCCCTAAAAACACCCTTAAACCCTCGGAGAGTGGCACTCTGTGTCTGAGGATCTATTCTGGCTGGACCCTGGGACTTGGGTAGGGTGGGTATAAAAGACGCCATTACTAACTGTTGGAAGGATTCCTCCCTCCTCTTCTGGGGCCATGGGAATGCACTTTTTATAAAAAAAAAAAAAAAGGAAGACAGAGGGGCCGGGAGCATATCCTCTTGTTCAGGTCACATGGTTCTGTCCACTGAGTGGTCCTCACCCTTGGATCTTGGGGATGGAAATGGAAATGAGGTGGCAGCCCCTCGGCCTCTTTTTCTCCCCATGCCACCTCTATCCAGTCCACACCCCCAAACTCTGCCCAGAAACATTTCTGGACCCAGAGTGTCTTGGTAGGGAGGTATAAAAAGTTTCAGTTCTTCTCTTCATCCCCTTGTGCTCCCCAGATCTTGACCCAGCAAACCATGTGTGGGTTGTGGGGAGAAGGACCTTGCCAGGACATATGGCAAGAACCCTGGGCCGGTTCTTTCCATTTTTACAGGAGGAAATAACTCCTGCTAGCCCTTGCACCCCCCCCAATACTGAGAATCACTGTTTCCTTCCAGAGTCACCCCCTTTCTGAAGCTCCTCACAGGGGCCTGTGGGAGCCAGGGCCTGCCCACTCACCTGCCATGCCACGGCCGGCCTGAACACCGCTGTCTCTGCTTGGTGGTGTGTGGCCCGTCAGGATAGTGCTTCCGAGCAGCCAGCCTGCCCCACGCTCAGAGGACAAGTCTTGGGACACTCCTAGGACAGTCAGAATTCAAGAGGAGGTGTGGCCCCACTCACCCAGGCAGTGACACCTACCAGACACCTAATGACCGGGTGACGAGCTGGTGAGCCGTGGGAGGGGCTGTGGCTAAGCCTCCTAGAAAGGCAGAATGGAAAGCTAGTCTGGGGGAGAAACTGAGGCTGGGGAAGGTCTGAGAAGCACCGGAGAAAGGAGAGCATAAGGGGAGGAGGGAGGCAGGCTCCCAGTCAGTCACTGACACCCCTCAAGACAAAATTCAGGGGCAGATACAGTACAGCAGGTAGGGTGCTTGCCTTGCATGAGGCCCACCTAGGTTTGATCCCTGGCATTTCATACGGTCCCCTGAGTACCGATTCTTGAGTGCAGAGTCAGGAGTAAGCTCTGAGCACCACCGGGTGTGACTCCAAAACCAAGGGATAAAATAAAAGACAAGATTCAGGGGATCAGTCTCACGCTCCGAGAGAGACCCTTGCAGGACCATCGTCACAATGCAGGACTCTTGGTCCCCTGTGTCCTCTCTGGGCCATCTCCTCCTCTCCTGGTGACCCAGGCCACACTGCTCTCTCCTGGAGATCTAGGGTATGGAGATCCTTTGACCTACAGGGCAAAGGACACTTCCAAGGCACACTTGCACCCACAGCCTCAGCCTGGAGGGAGGAATCCTGGGTTTCAGAGAAACAACTTCAGATACTCACAAACCTGGGTTTGAAAGCCTGCCCTTGCCCCTCTGGCCTCCTTGAGCCTTAGCTAAAGAAGATGGTGGGGCTGGAGTGGTGGTACAGTGGGTAGGACATTTGCCTTGCATGTGGCCAACCTGGGTTTGGCCCTGGCATCATGTATGGTCCTCCAAACACCACAAGAAATGATCCCTGGATGCAGAAACAAGAGTAAGCCCTAAATACCAAAACAAAAACAAACAAAAAATATGATAGTGACAGTCCCTCTGCCCCCCTACACACACACACACACACACACACACACACACACACACACACACCTTTCCTAGAGTCTCTTAGGGTTGATAGGGTTGATGAGTGGTAATCAATCACTGATAGAGTCTTGATGCTTAGGGGGCTTGATTGATTCACCTGTCCCCCGTTGTTCATACTTTGGGAGCTGGAACATTCTGGAGTTTGCCTACCCCCTTCCCCACAGCTAAATGTCCGTGGGAGACTTCTGAGTTTTGAGATGGGGATCCCAAGCAGACTAACTTCTGTCTGGGTTAAATCCATGCTGGGATGAGTGGGTGGGAGAGACAGTACAGGGGTTAAGGTGTTACAGGTGACTGATGCCAGTTTGATTGCTGGTATCACATAAGGTCCCTGAGCACCATCAGAAGTGGCACCTGAAGGTTCACTCCATGGCTTGAGGGGAGCACCAAGTAAAGGGTGTTGGGAGGATCCTCCCAGGATGGCAGAAGCATGCTGAAAATAGACTATAGACCTGAACATGATAGCCATTCAATGCCTCTTTTGCAAACCACAGCACCTAAAAGGAGAGAGAGAGAACAAAAGGGAATGCCCTGCCACAGGAGTGGAGTGGGATGGGGGGTAGCGGGGTGGGAGGGATGCTGAGAGCATTGGGGGTGGGGAATGGGCACCGATGGAGGGATGGGTACTCAATCATTGTATAACTAAAACCCAAGCACAAAAATTTGTAAGTCTATAACTGTACATTATGGTGTTTCACTAAAAAAAAAAAAAAGAAAAAAGAAAAAAAAGAAGTGGCTCCTGAGCACAGAGTTTGAAGTAACCCTTAAAGTACTGCCAGGTATAGCCTCTTCTCCAAATACACACCTGGAGACCCTCTAACTGATTTCTTGGGGGAACCTTCTCTTCTGGGCCTCTCCATGATATCCTAACTACCAGGATCAATGCTGCCAAGTGTCTTCGGATGCTTGGGAGGAGGTGAAGAAAGAAAAGGGCAGCTTGCTGCAGGTCAAAGGCAAGTCTAGTCTTTGATTTGTGATCTTGAGAGACAGGGAAGTATGACCTTGGGCAGGACAGCTGGCCCCCATCCCCCAGTGTCTCTCCTTGAAACCAAAGCTTCCCAAGTCTTTGAGGAACTTTTATTTTCCAGGGAGCTGGGAATGATGTTTGTCTTTTTCAGGAACAGCCTGGGGAAGGGACAGGGCAGCAGAAAGAGGACTGAGGAGGGCGGATCCCCTGAGACACGGCAGGGCATATTCGCGGGAGGTCCATGCAGTGGGAACCTTTGCTCTCTCTGTCATCAACAAGCACCCGGGAAAGTGTGCAAAGGCCCCACAGTGTTTGATGTGGTGGTTTTCTAATAGAAAGTGGCAAAGGCATTGAGCTCTGCCCGCCGGTTTGATGCAGGGCGGATCTCTTTAATAGGCTCCTTGCAGGCTGTATTGCCTTTAATTACTGGCACTGGCCTCCTGCCCTGCAGCCTGCTGCCTCGGTGGCAGTGGGGCCAGACCCAGACCCTTCCCAACTTCCCTTGCTAAGGGCCGGGCTCCTCCTCACTAATGACAGGGTCACTCAGGGCCCTTCATCTTTCATCTGCGCTTAGCCTGGACTTGGGGCTCCTAGGAGACAAGACACTTACAAGTGCCCCCACCTCCCTCAGAGCAGTTCCCACTCACATGTAGGGGAGCATGGCCTGGCCTCTTAGAGATCCAGGGTGACAGCCAGGGCTGTGTCATCTCAAAGCCAAACAGAAATGACCATACGTGATTCTGGACGAGTCACTCAAATTTGTCTGGATTCTTCATTCTTTTTTTTTTTCTTTTTGGGTCACACCTGGCTATCTGGCTATGCACAGGGGTTACTCCTGGCTCTGCACTCAGGAATTACTCCTGGTGGTGCTCAGGGGACCATATGGGATACTGGGAATTAAACCCGGGTTGGCCGCGTGCAAGGCGCTACCTGCTGTGCTATCACTCCAGACTCAGATTCTTCATTCTTGAAATATGAATGCAGGCTTGGGCTCACTCATGCCAACATTCTCTCTCAGTATGTCTCAAAGTGAGTGGTAGGACCCCTTGCGGGGGCTGGGACTGTCTAGGGTGGGAGGGAGCATTACTACCCAAAGTTCAATTGGAGGGTGCTTCTGTTTGGCTGAGTAAAGAAGGTAGATCTCCAGATGAGGAGCTCTTTGTATTTTTTATTTGTTTTCTGAAAAGGGCCTGGTAGGAGAAAGAAGTTTGGGATTGTTTGAATTTAAAGTGATCAGGCCTGGAAACACAAAGAATATTTATATTTATTTTAAAGACAAATGCACAATTATGTTCACGGCAGCACCAGGATCTGAAAACAACCAAATGTCCAAAGACAAATGATTGAATAAAGAAGCCATGGTACACATACACAATGGAGTACTATGAAACTCTCAGAAATGATGAAATTTTGCTATTTGCTACAACTTGGCTGGAACTGGAGAGCATCATATTAAGTGAAAAAGAGTCAGAGAACAAATAGTAGATGATCTCATTCCATGAAACAGAGACTAAATAAGGCAGTAGACTGTATCTAATGATGCAAACCCTTGACCTTTGAATGCTGAACTGAGATTACCAATAGTAGGGAGAGGTGAGGAGGGAAGGAAGAGGTGGTCTAGAGATGGGAGAGGGAGAGTCCTGGAGGGTCTCAGGCATTTTGGTGGTGGTGAAAGTGTAGTAACTTTATATTAAAGCTAAAAATGTTAACATTATTGTATTCATGTTACCCAAACTATAATAAAAGTACAGTAAAAATAAAAATTAACAACAACAACAACAAAAACAGAAATAAAAAAAAGAGCAGCAGAATCAAAGGTTGGGGCAACACCAAATACTGGACTTGAGATCCAATGGGTACTTCATTGATCACTCCCCATGCCTACCCAAGACACAGATGCTTGAAAAATATCGCTCAATTGCTTTTCTGACTGTAAAGGTAAGACACATTCATACAGAAAATGCAAGCAACTTGGAGAAAGCAGATAGCCCTCTCTGTGGTTACAACATATGCAGATAGACTTACATGCATCCGAGCATCTGTGGAGGTGGTCGTGTGAGCGGCTCCTTGCTCTGGTCCACACACTGAACTCATATTGGGCTCCATTCCAATCACAGAACTTAGACACGCGCTGTCATCCTGTGACTGGCACCTCTCTGTGAGTCTACCTGACCCCGTGCACGTAACCCGGATTGAGGGGTATCTAGGTTGACTCATAATTTTGAGCAGTAACACATTATTTAGATGGGTGAAACCGACAGATGGTGGAGACCATGAACAGTTTCTAAAAAATCTAAAATTTAAAAAGAAAGTAAAATGGTCATTTTGGGGAAAATAAAATTTCTTTCATTCATTTCATGCTTATTCTTTTTGCTTGTTTTTGGATCACAACCAGTGTTGCTCAGGGCTGATTCCTGGCTCCGTACTTAGGGATCACTCCTGGCTGGCTTGGGAGACCATCTGGGATGCCAAGGACTGAACCCAGGTCAGCTGTGTGCAAGCTAAGCACCCTGCCTGCTGTACTATTGCTCCAGCCCCATCATTTCATGCCTTTTCGACTCTGGTTTTATGATCTGCATTGGGACCCTGGATTCACTTCTCAGGACTCAGCATCACCCCTTGGATGCTGGAATTACCCAGATTCCCTGAGCCAGAGGCAACTTTTTAATTAATCCATTAATTAATTGATTAATTTTAGGTTTGGGGCCACACCTGGCCATGCTCAGGAATTACTCCTGGCAGGCCCGGGGGGACCGTAGGCTGTGCTGGGGATTGAGCCAGGGTCAGCCACATGCAAGGCAAGCACCATACCTGCTGTACTATCTCTTCTTTCCTTTATTAATTTATTCATGATTGTTTTCCCTTTTATTTTTAATTTATTTCCTTCCCTCCACTTTTTCACTGCTGCTATTGCTGTGATGACTGGGGTCAGCTGTCACACTCGGTGATGGTACTCACAGGGATCCCAGGTTTTAGTTGTGATGCTCCCATATGCTGATTTGGGTGGGTTGGGGGGTGGTCCCACATCGTGTTGTGACACAGGGAACCCCAAATCACACTGGGGTATGTGGGCAGTGCTAGGGGTCAAAGTTGTGACCTTCCTGCTAAGGCAGATGGTGGAATCATTCCTGGGTCTCAGAAGCAACTTGCTAACATTTCCCTGAACTTCCATCATGGGAAAATCCAAGCAATGATCTACAGAGCAATTGGACAGGCCAGGGTCCACAAGACTTTTAGGGAATATGTATATTAAAAAAGTTTCTGTATAGTGTTTTTAAATGATTGTATATTTAAAGAAGTGTTTTAGAAAATTATCATTGATTTATTTGGGGTGCTCTTCCAAACAGTGCTCAGGAGGTCTGAAGGCCCCACCGGCAGTTCTCAACCAAACAAGTCAGCGGTCCAGAGCCACGGCCTGAGGAAGTGGTTCTGGGGATTCTGGGCACACCCCACTTGGACCTGGTGATGCTGAGGGAATCATGTGGTTCTGGGAATTGAACCCAACTAGTCACCTGCCAGGCATGTAGCCTAACCACTATTCTATCTGCCAGCCCTTAGTGGCGTTTATTTATTTATTTATTTATTTATTTTGGTTTTTAGTTCCATGCAGTGTTTTGGGGGTCCAGAGGCTGCTCCCAACTATAGTAGCTCAGTGCTAGGGTCCAGCAGGTCCAGTGGTACTAGGGACCACGTTGGTGATTATAGTGGGGCCCCTGGGAGGCAAGAATTGAACCCAGGACCTCCACATGTGCTCTAACACTTCCAGCTATTTCTCCAGTCCCAGGTCAAAGCAATTTTCATAATACTATTAAGGGATTTTTTTCACTCCCATTCTCTCATGAATGTACCGTGGAGCTTGTCCAGAGGCTACAAGATATGTTGTAATGGAAATGCAAAACTAGAATGCAAAAGTAGATAAAGGAATATAGCTGTTTTTCCTATTAAGCCTTCTATTTAGTTAGATAAATAAATAAAATAATGACACTTACTAATATTCTTTCTTGTTTTGGAAATGATAGCTATTTTTCACAACTATATGTTGTTTATGTTAAGATGCTATGGGTTTATAAGTTTTTAAATGACTTCATAAAAAACATACTTTGTACGTTTCTTAGTGTTAATTTTCAGCTTTCCAGCCTGGTAAAAAAAGAAATCCATTGATAGGACCCACATAAGGACACATGCTTTGGGATTTTCAAACTTTTAAATACCTTGATTTTCAGATATTTTAAAGTTTGATTTCTGTATGTTCATCCCTGTCTCTCCTCTGTTGCTGTTGCCATGATCAGGGGTCACACACGCTTGGTTGGAGAGCTATCTGGGGCTGTGGTGGTGCTCACGTATGTAGGCATCAGACTCCTAGTTGGAGTGCTCACACACATTAGCTGGTGATGCTCTCAGACACCTGACGGTGCACCAGAGACTGCCCTGTTGTGGCCCTGGGAGGCCAGGAACGCAGACCTGTGGGGGACCTTGTCTAGCACACACCGGCAGCCCTGGGAGTGACCTCTCAGCCTCAGGCTTGCATTGCAGGCACCTTTTTGCCACTGAGTCATCCCTAAGCTTGGGATGCTCAATTTTATTATTTTTGGTTTTGGAGCCACACCCGACAGTGTCCAGGGTTTGTCTCTGGATCTGGGGGACCATATATGATACCTGGGATCAAACTAGACTTGGTTTTGTGCAAGGCAAGTGCTCTAAACTACGCATTGAATCTAATCTCTTCAATCTTTCTGGATTCTCAATATTTTAACTTAATTATTGTTTTTTGCCACGCCCAGAAGTTCTCAGGGATTACTCCTGGCTCTACGATTAGAGACTACTCCTGGCAGGCCTTGGAGGGGGGTGCATCTGGAGTGGCAGGGATCAAACCAGATCACTCATCGGCAAGGCAAGCATCTTATCACTGCACTGTCTCTCCACCGACTCACCATTTTTGAAAACAGGGTAGTAAGATTCTGACACAAACTGAGAAATGTTGGTCCTAGAGGCTACTTCCCCTCTGGGGTTCTATTTCTAGCAGGAGAAACCACAGCCTGACCCGAATTACAGGGGTGACTCCTGGAGGCAGCCCACAGATCCCTCTGGAGCTGGCACCTTCCTTAGCAGGGCTCCGAGGCTCCAGCAAGGGTTGGTCTGACAGCCACAGGAGAATTCCAAGGTCTGAACAGCAAACTAGATCTCGGATCCCCTGCATGCTTGGGCAAGAGTCACCTATATCATTTCAGGAATTCACCTTCATGGGACAATGACTCAGAAACACCCACCAGAGCTGCACTGGGCTGGTGAGATGCTGTCCCCATCCCTCCGGGCCTCCATCAAACCTGAGCTACAAAGTGGAGGATAATACTTCTCCCTCCCACCTCTGGGCCAAGTCATCAGGCAACTAATAAAAGACCATGAAACTCTAACTTATCTCAACATCACCTCATCCCGAGAGTAATAACCACAGTGACACAGACAGCCAATAGCCAAGCTCTGGAAGGGAAGTGCTTGCCCCGCCAGAAGACAAGTCACTCTGCCAGCAGCATCATTAGACCTTGTTTGGGCCACTATGTTTGGACAGAAGCCGTGGGGCATGTTAGGAGGGTGGAGTGGCCCCCTCCCACCCCCAGCTTGCAGGTGTTACCCTGTTCATCTATCCTCTCATCTGTCAAACATCACCAGGATCTGGAAGCTGCTATGAAGCTACTGAGAGTCCAGAGCATACCGTGCTGTAGCTATGGGCATGATCCCCTCTAATACACTCACCCTTCATTCATTCACTCCTAAAACTTGGTTCAGCCACGAGGTCCTTGTATCTACTAATAGGCAACCATGCGACCTTTGGAGACCGCAGGGCATGTGGTTCTTTCTCTGTCTTATCCAGACAGCATCTCATCCTAGATGCTCCCTGGGTTTATATTGTTCAACAGCGTTCTGTAATTGGGATAGCATTTGAATTGTTTTCAGCTCTCGTTCCTTTAAATTACAATGCCCTGGGACTCTCCACCCACGAAAGCCAAGAGGTTGCAGTGCTTCAGGGAAAGGATGGAAGGGAACATGAGTATTGGGTAACTGCCCAGCATTGGCTGCTCAATAAGGTATTTTGGTTTATGTTTGCTTTGCTTTGTTCCCTATAAGACAATGATTCTGAAAATAAGGCTTTGCCAAAATTAAATAAAAAAGTTTAGTAAACTCCAAACTTCTATTAACACTCAGGAGCTGAGCCTAATGGATTAGACCATTAAGAGGGTGATACATCATTGCCAGAAACTGCTGCAGATACCACGGAAGGAAAGTCCTTTCTATCTAGGAAGTGAAGAAGGTCGTTCTGCTGACTATGGGGAGAATAAGAGAGAGCATATGACTTGTCTCTGGACTAGTTTCCAGGGAGTTAGGAGGTTAGGTGGACACATGTCGGTACTGACATACCAACATATGGGTTTGAGAGAAATACAAAAATTTAAATGGTTTTGGCCAACTAACCTTTGGTAGGAAAAGGCCAGAGCAGTGATAGACTTGGGATGGTGGTGAGGATCACTAAGCTTGGGACAAGGATTTGTTTGGAAGAGAAATGAAGGAAAAATTTGGTTTTTTGATTGGAAGAGTTGATTAGGGAGTTGATAGCATTGGCATTTGTTAAACTGCAGCAAATGTACACCCCAGAGTCTTACATTTTCCTGAATGTGAAATTAACACTCAAGAAAAACTGTAAGCAAATTTTAAACTTTAGTAAATGATAAGTATGCTGAAATATTTAGAAGGAGATGTACCTATGTCTGCAATTTATTTTGAAATGCACCAAAAACTGAGATGGATTGATGAGCAGATGTGATAAAACAAGTATATTTAAAAGTATATGTAGATGGTGGTATGTAGTGTTCACTGCAAAATTCCATTAGCTTTACCGTATACTTAAAATTTTTTTATAATAAAATATGAAAGGACTTTGCTCATTCAATATTGTCTTATCTAGTTACCTGACCTATATATTCCCTTGCTGTGTTTTGTATGTACCCATCATTAAGAGTTTCAATATTCACCGAATGGCAAAAAAGCACATGAGAAAATGCTCTACATCATTAATCATCCAGGGAGATGCAGATCAAAACCACAATGAGATACCATCTCACACCTCAGAGACTGGCCCACATTCAAAAGAACAAAA
>JAOXYA010157730.1:0-21208 GCA_028565675.1 Sorex palustris | reverse complement strand
AATATTTTTAAACTGGATTAGGATAAGCATCATGTTTTCCAAAAATCTCACTTTTCTATAATTAAGACTCATGTAATATCAGATTTGAAGTCTGGACCACACTACACTATGTGATTGCAATAATATTAAATAAAATATTGTTGAGAATTAAGAAAAATAAAAACATAAATTAACAAAGCAAATTTTGATGAATACTCTTCCTACAAACTAGAAATGTGATGAGAAAAAGTATTTTTAAACTTGACAATATCTTGGAGTCAAAAACGTATGATGCTTTTTGGTTCAGTATTTCATCAAAGTTTTATTTTATATATGTATATTTTATTTAAATATGCACTTGACTAAATTGCATGCTATGTAATATTTACATATTTGCAAATGCATATATTATATGCGTATATATATATCAATGCCATATAATATATGTGCATATATACATATTTCATTTAACACTGACAAAATATTTTCAATTTGTCGGTTCCTATTATAATTTTTGGAGAAGCAAATTGAAACACACAATCATAATATCTACTTTAATTTTTCTTTTAAGTATGAAAGAAAAGAAAGCTTCACTTCTAATTTAGAAAACTTTGGTTTAAAATATTTTGATATAATGATGAAAATAAATATACATTAAACCAAGTTTTTAAAATTTTACCGTACCAACATTTCAAGCAGATTTTAAAGCAAATATTGAGAACAGATGAGAAAACAGCTCTTTTTCAAATGCTAATTTGCGTGGTACCCTGAATAAGAAAAAAAATTGAAGATTTGACAAATTCATTGCTTTATTATGTCAAACAAAAAACTAATTTAAATTTTTATTTATATATTTTAATAATGTATTTGAAACCATAAAGGTTTTTGTTTTTTTCTCAATGCATTATGGATAATATAATGTATGCAGGTAGGTTAGGGAAGGAACACCCCCCCACACACATCATTGTTATGAAATTTCTGGGAAGTAATAAAGCCACTAGTCCTACGTCTGACCCACTTTGTGAATAAGAAAGCAAGACCTGATAATACCTTCTCCAGCAGCAGGCCATGGGAAGACTGGATATCTCCTACAGAAAGGGCCTGAAGGAAGTCACTTGAGAACAATCAATTCCTTTCTTTAATCAGATTGACTCTCAGCTAACCCAGACCAGAAAAGGCTGTACCCACCCTTACAGAGAAGATACAGAAGGAACAAAGGTCAAGAAACAGTTTCAAAGACCACTCCCCACTCTACCCACTTAGCAAAAACCCTAGTAAAGGGCTCTTATATAGCTAGAAAGCCCCACTTGGAGGTGAATTGAAAAAAATCCCTATAAAAGCCACCTTGAACAAAGGGAGGGCACACATATGCTGCCTGAGCCCACATGCTGCTTGTGCCCTCATGGCCAAGCACCTGTGGTGCCTGAAAACATGTGGCACCTGCATCTTCCCTCTTGAGATGCGTACTTTCCTGTGTGATGATGGTGTGTGTGAGTAAAGACTCTCTACACCCTTGAGGAAATTCATGTTCTCCCTTAAGTGCTCTCCTCACCTTCATAAAGCTCCAAATAAAATCTGTTTTACTTCACTGCTCGGCTATTCCTGAAATTCTCTTCTGTGAGACAAGACAAGAACTCAGCAACCCTAGATAAGGTCAAGGACTGACTTTCCTTTTCTGCAAAGAGCAATTCCTCAATCCAGCCTGAGTCTGTGGCTCCTGAGTATTCAGGTGGTGGGGATCAACTCCCAAGCCAGGAAGACCAAGCAGACATCAGTTGTGTATTTTTTTTTTTTTTTGGCTCTTTGGGTCACACCTGGTGATGCGCAGGTTTTACTCCTGGCTCATGCACTCAAGAGTTACTCCTGGTGGTGCTTAGGGGACCATATGGGATGATGGGAATCAAACCTGGGTTGGCCGCATGCAAGGCAAATGCCCTACCTGCTGTACTATCAATCTAGCTCCCATCAGTTGTCGTTTGACAACCACCTGATGATGCTGGTGGGACTCAGACCTGCGCACAGGAGGGTCTCAACTCGGACTTTATCACCTAGCAGGTCCTGGGGTGGCAGAGGCAGATTGGGAGAAAGTAACTGTCTCTCCATTCTGTCTCACATAAGCCACCTGTGGGGGTCATTGACATCAGAATGAATGAAGAAAAAGGTTAAGGTTCATATTTCAAGGATCTGTAAGTAACAGTTAAGAATAGAGGTCAAGATAGCACTGTCTTGACATAGAAAGACTGTACTCATATCTGAATATAAAGTAACAGAATGGGAGATGAACACCCAAGAATAGTTGAAATAAGTACCAGGAGGTCTGCTCCAGGGCTTGGAAGCTGGCAGCACATGCTAGGGAAAAAGGCAGTTCAGTTAGAGAAGGGAACACCAAGTAAAGGATATTTGGAGGATTCACTCGGGATGTGAGATGCATGCTGAAAGTAGAGTATAAACCAAACAAGATGGACAGTCAATACCTCTATTGCAAACCACCACACCCTTAAGGAAAGAGAGAGTAAAAGGGAATGCCCTTACTCTCTTATGCCCCACAAAGGCGGGACAGGGTGGGGGAGGTTTGGTGGGGGGATTAGAGGGCTCTTGGGATCATCGGTGGTAGAGAATGTAAACTGGTGGAGGGATGGGTACTCGATCATTGTATAACTGAAACCCAAGCACGGAAGTTTGTAAGTCTACAACTGTACCTCATGGTGTTTCACTAATAAAATAAAAAAAAAGACTTCAGTAGAAAAGTTGAGGACCTCCCAGACAGGCATACAGTCCTCAGCTCTATGATGGGGGTTTGGTTAGGGGATCCTGGTTGGTGCAAAGAGCCTGGAGAAGGACCCTGCGGGAAGACGGGCCTAGGAATAGCTGAACTGGGGCTATGCTCTGCACCCCCACACCAGTTCGTGTTTGAAAACGGTTGACCCAGAGCCAGCCACTCTCTCCCATGCTTGATCTCGTTTGCTCTCAGAGCAGCCTCTGAGACTGGCACGGGCTCCCGGTCCCCTCGCAGCCCAGAAAGCCTGGTCAGCGGGAAGCGACACATGCAAATGAGCCCAAGGGTACAGTGTCTCTCTGGCTCACTGTCCCGCCATGTGATGTGGCATCGTTCCACCCCTCCCCTCCCCGCTGCATCTGGTGCCACAGACTCCTGGAAATGACCAGGCTGGAGAGTTCTCTCTCTGACCCCCTGGGAACCCGCACACAGAACCCGCCCCCCTGCCCCCCAGCTCCTAGGATCCCACCCTGTTCCAGATGTCGGGGGACAAGGTCTCTCATGCGCTGGGCCTCCTCCATGCCCAGGGGATCAACTTTAGAGATCCCTGGCCTGTCCCCACCGTGTAGCCACGTGTCCTGCCTCTGTGTCCAGGCTGGGAACAAGTGTGTCCAGGTACGGGACGCCTGCATCGGAGAGCTTCAGGTCACACTGGCAGCTCGCTCTGCCAGCAGATGCCCGAGTCTTTCCTCAGACTGGGGAGCGTGCCAGGGCAGCGTCAGCAGATCTGACCCTAAAAATAGGCTCTCAGATGCCAGTCGGGTGTCCGGCGTGCAGTGGCCACACGCCCCGCCGACCAGCAGGCCCGATGCACACAGGTAAGGCCACGGGACGGGGGTGTCCGCCCCTCCCCTCCAGCCGGCCCCAGGCCCGACCCTCTTCTCCATCCCGTTTCTGGAGCGGTTTGGGAACAGCTGGCATCCCTCTAGCGTGAAAGGTTCCCTGAGATCTGTGGATCCCTGGAGACTCCACGAATTGCTTCCACTTTCCTCTCCACATCTGCGCTTCCAGTTCAAGGAAGATGGTGTGTTAATGCTGTTTGGGCCTGGGGCTGGAGCGATAGGAGAGTGGGGAGGGCTCTGGCCCTGCACACAGGCCAACCTGGGTTTGTTCCTGGCACCCCACAGGGTCCCCTGTGCCCCACCAGGAGAGATCCCTGAGTGCTTAGCAAGGAGTAAAACCTGAGCACAGCCAGGAGTGGCCCCCCCACCAAAAACAACAACAACAAAAAACCCCAAAAAACTTGGGCCTTTAGAGGCACCAAATTACCAATCAGATTCCAGCCGTTCTGCATTTGCCCACTCAGCAAGTGGGGGATCTCAAGCAGGGGGCGCGGAGTGGTGATACACATACATCAGTGACTGGGGCAGGAGCCTGGGGGTGGCACAAACAGCGAGGACAGACTCAGGTGCCCACACCGGAGGATTCTTCTGCGTCCTGGGTAACAAGTCATCCTGTGGAGGGAGTGTCTGGTGTGAAGCTTCCCCCAGGCCTGGGGGCAGCTGGGGTTGGGTCAACAGCCCCGGTAGAGGTGGGCTGATGGAGCAACAGCAGGGCTTCAGGGGGAGGAGGGCGCCTCCGCCAGCCCCTGCCACCCTGCCCTGAGGCCCCAGCGGCTCCCCCAAGGCATGGAATGCAAGAGCTTCTGGGATTGAAGGGGGCCCTGGCCACTCTGGAAAGTTGGAAATGTTCCAAAGGGACCAAATCAGAGGAAGCAAGGGAGAGGCCTGGGGAGCATGTGTGAGTCGTGCTAGGGCGGTGCCATGCCCAGAACTTTCCTGTGGCCCCTTCTTGTTCTTTTCATGAGAAGAGCATTTTGATCTTATCAACATTTTATGTTTTAAAAATCACACTTGAGGATCCAGGATACAGCTGTCAGGACACACATATGCAGCACACTGGCATCACCGGAGCCTGGGAGGTCCCGGGCCCCACTGGCACTGAGGAGCACTGTGTCCTTGGGCCCTGCACTGGACAGGTGGCCCCGCTGGCTGAAAATCATTGGTGGGACTCCTAGAGCACTGCTTGGGAGAACCTCAGAAAAAAATTTTCAAGGCTCTCTCTCTCTCTCTCTCTCTCTCTCTCTCTCTCTCTCTCTCTCTCCTCTTGTGAGGGGCAGACCTCACAATGCTCAGGGCTTACTCCTGGTTCTGCACTCAGGGATCACTCCTGGTGGTGCTTGTGGGACCATATGGGATGCCAGGGATTGAATCTGGGTCAGCTGCGTGCAAAGGAACTGCCTTATCCTCTGTACTATCACTCCAGCCCCCCTTTTTATTTTCGGGGTGGCGGGGGCAACACCCAGCGTTACTCAGGGATTAACTCCTAGTTCCGCACTTAGGGATCACTCTTGGCAGGGCTTAGGGAACTGCCTGGGGTGCCGGGGATCAAACTCAGGTTGGTCATGTGCAAAGCAATTGCTCTCCCTGCTCTACTATCACTCCAGCCCTCCAGGGCTTTCTTAGCTGAGCACACACAGAGAGTAGGGTCCAGGGCTTGGGGCTGAGACAACGAGAGAGTGTGAGGATTTGGGGGAGGGAGGAGGAGGTATTGGCCTTAAAGGCCCTCCCAGGACACAGCAGACTCATGCTGAAGTGGCAGAGGAAGACACGGGGGTGGAGGGGAACTTCAGTCCTGGGATAACAGTGGTTGAGGGGATTGTCAACCCCTGGGCCCCTGTGGGAGCAGGCCAGCTTCACCACACATCAGGTCTCCTGGTGCTGAGTGCGTGGACACTGCAGCAACTCTGGAAGGGACTATCCTGATCAGCTCCCTGCAGATGAGGAAACAGACACGGCAGGGGAGACAGTGAGGGGGTTGTAGGAAGGGCCACCGTGCCCCAGCATCCCTCAGTGGGACGGGGCGGGGGTGACCTGGCAAAGCGGGGTCCCACTGGGAATGGCCACTCCCAGTGCAGGGTCCCGTGGGGGACAGCTCTGCTTTGTTCTCTTCCGTTTGTCTCCCGAGCAGACGGCACTTGGGGTTTCTTTTCCAGTGACCCTTCAGTCTGGGCTCACTTCCTCCTTCTTGCAGTGGCCTGGCTGGACGTTGCTTCTCTTCCCTTCCCTTCACGTGCATTTCACACGGGAGCAAACGAGCCCCCGACACTTGGACAAGCTCCAGACTTACTGAGGCCCCGGCCGTTGGCCCCAAGCCCCCTGCAGAGTTCCTGGGCCCCAGTTCTTGGCTCAACACCCCAGCTCCCTGATAGTTGGGATTTTCTCTCTTGCTGCCACCACCAGCTGCTCTTTGTTCTCACTTCATGAAACATTCTCTGAGCCCACGTTAACATGTCAGGGACTGACAGAGCCACTGGCCCCATTTACAGGGCCAGGGGGCAGCAGAAGTCCATACACATGACTGAGGCCAGTGAAAACTGTTCCCATGTCACATCCTTTGATGTTTCACATCGGGGAGGGGAGACAAACCTGAAGATTGGGCTGCCCTCAGAAGCTCCTCAAGCATGTAACTGTGCTATGGGCTGATGTAGGCTGACATAGGCTGGGAGGCCGGAAGCCTGGAGTGAGCTCACCTCTTGGTATCCCACCTCTAACCTTTCAGCCCTCAATCCCCTCCTCCCCCTACACCCCCCTTCATCTATAGAGTGCCGGGAGCTCTGTCCCATCTTGGAGCCTCTGAGAGCAGTTATCAGGTGCACAATAAAAGCAACCAACTTGGGGCTAGAAAGATAGCACAGCGGGTAGGGCATTTGCTTTGCATGCGGCTGACCCTGGTTTGATTCCCAGCACCCCATATGGTCCTCTGAGCACCGCCAGGAGTAATTCCTGAGTGCAGAGCCAGGAGTAACTCCTGTGCATTGCCGGGTGTGACCCAAAAAGGAATGAAAAAAAAATGGCAACCAACAACCAGGACTGTTTCTCTGGCCTGCCGGGGCCTGGATTTCCCAATGAGCTTCTGGGGCTGGTTTAAAGCCCCTGGAGAAATAAGCCTAGTGACAAACAGAGCCCGGGAGGAGGTGATGTCAGGAAAAAATGGTTCTCACAGGCAGGAACTAGAAGGTCAGTGGTGAACTCAACAAGCCGTGAGACAGCCCACAGGGTCCACCCCTCTGAGGCAGTGCAGCACCCCTCGAGTCAGGAGCACAGCCGGCTGAGGAGAAAGATCCTCTCCTGCATGGCTCCAAGACCTGAGACCAGAGGTAAAGGCCATTTGGGGTGTCTTGGGCCCCCAAGAAGGAAGCTGGCTGCGGGCTCCGGCCTCCCCACAGTTTCCGGGAGGCCCTGCTCTGCCAAACCAGGATTGGGGAAATCAATTACAAGTTCATAAGTTTCCACCCTGAAGCGCTTTGAAGCCATTTGAAGAGCTAATCAAACAAGTGAATGACATCAACACCATTACAGAAAAAAAATATTAAATTACCTCTGTTAAATGAAGGCTTTTCTGCTTTTTTAATAAAAGGATTTTATATTAATTCACATAATTGCCTCCTATTAACATACTCGCCAGAATCCAAAAGAGAAAAAAAATTGTAAAACTTGGATTAGTCTGATACATTAGAAATTAAATTATAGGCAACAATAAAAAATTCCTGAGTTTTCCATGTCCAGGTTTTTTAATTTTAAAAAGGTTCACATTAGGATCATTTTTGTAGACTAAAGATGCACAAAGACAGGCACTAGCTTGTAGCAACTTTTTAATGTATATATTTATATAGAGAGACTGCTGCCAAATTCTGCCCCTGGAAATATCCCAGCAGCAGGCATTTCTCTGCTCTAGAGTAATTTGTCCGACCACAGCATTTCACTCTCTTCCTTTTTGCAAAGCACATTTCAAGCCCAACTTGGGTGGCGTCATGAAAAAAAAATTGTAGTACCCAGGCCTTTCCACGTTGACTCGTTCTCACAGGACCCCCCGAGCATTGCCCATCTCCTATGGCAGCCGATGGAGACGTCGAAGGGAGAGGACACGTTTCTAATGGAGTCAGCAGCTCATAACTGCTCCAGTAGACTAAACCATCTAACGGGCAGAGACAATCCCACCCCCACCTCTGCCCATCCAGTCTCGGAGGCCTAACAAAGGGATGAGAGACTGGAGTGTGGGGGCAGGATCAGGACTAAGGTGACCTCAGAGGGGACGGGCCACTTCTTACCTGCCATTCATGACCCCCCAGATACCCCTGAGACCAGCTGACTGAGGCCAAGTCAAATCCGGGCTAAGCCAAGTCCCAGGCGGGCTCTGGAGGGGAGGGTGTCTGTCGGTAGCAGAGGGGAGGACGTTTTCCTCGGGTGTGGATTCACTTTGAAGCCACATTTGAGCTGGACTCGCCCAAGGCCCTGTGGCTATTTGGTTTCTCTTTTTCCTTTCTCTTGGGTGGTGTGAGGGAAAGGGGAGTTTGGGGACACCCCCTGTGATACTCAAGGGCTACTCTCAGTTCTGTGCTCAGGGGTCACTCCTGGTGGTGCTGGGGGAACCATATGTGGTGCCAGGGACTTGAACCCAGGTAGACGAAACGTTGTCTCTGACCCTGATTTTCCCTTCTTTTCTTAAAGAAAATGTACAGCTTTAGCACCCACAAAACTTGACTGCTGGGAAGCATGAAGGGACTGTGAGAAGGCCTCAGCCTGGCTGCTGTCTCCAGAGGAGTTTGCCCTGTACACTGTCAGGGACACCTGGGCAGACCTAGTTAGTTCTTAGCTAAACCTCCTTGTGTCTTGGCCCAGAGTTCGGGAGAACAGCTACCACAAACGGAACATCTCTGAGAAACAGAACTGCCACAGCCTCTGCCCCCTTCATCCACCTTAGCGATACACATTCTTCACAGAAAATTAAGAAAAATCAACCTCTTTAAAAAGAGGTGAGTGGGTGAGCTGGAGTGATAGTCCAGCGGACAAAGTGCTTGCTTGGCATGTGGCTGACCTGAGTTTGATCCCTGGCATCATATCTGATCAGCTGAGCCTGTTAGGAAGTGATTTCTGACTCAGAGCCCCAAAACAAAACAAAAAAGAAAGACTAGAACCCCATTTTGTTGCAGAAACTTCTGGTCTCTTCATTGGCTCAAGCCTCTTTCCCTTCGGATTCTTGAGACCTCTGACGCCCTGCGGGACTAACCTGTCCCCAGCGCCCTCAGTGGTGCTGGGCCGGCCTGGCTCTGGGTGACACAGAGCCTCCCTCGAGAAGTCCTGTCCCAACACCCCTCACCTGGCTCTCCCCTCACAGCTCCTCCTTTCCCTTCAGCAGGCCCCCTCTCCCTTCAGGGGGTGTCTCCCACTCTCCCCCATAGGTCTACCTTAGCTTCCATGTGCTCCAGGGACCCCCCTGAGTCAGGCTCCCATAGGCACCTTTCTCCACCAAAGGAGCCTCATAAGGAGTTTTTGTTCATTTGTCTGTCTTTAACCCCCATCCTGTGGTGCTCATGTGCTACTTCCGGCTCTGTGCTTGGGGAATGATGTGGTCCCAGAGATCAAACTCAGGCCTTCTGTATGCAGAGCTTATGTCCAGCCTGTTGAACTACCCCTCTGACCCTTAATCGGTGGGTTTGTTGTTGTTACACAAGAAGTCAGTTCTGTGGCTCCCATTTCTGAGCAAGCAACTGTGGCCACTGCAGCCAACCTTCATCTCTGAGCTTGTGGCTCCCACTGAAGTGAGTGCCGTGGCTCTTTGCTTCTTCCTGGCAAAACGCTCAGGGTGGGTTTTCAGTTTGCTTGGTCTTGAGGGGCCCACACCTGGCAGTGTCGGGGTACCACGCAGTGTTCAGGAGGATTCAAACTCAGGCCTCCAGCATGCAAACCACATGCTCTAGCCCTGAGAGCCATCTCCACAGCACCTTTACCATTCTTTTTGATTTATCTATGCATCCTTATATTTGCTGGTTTTTAAAGAAGCAGTTGTCTCATCAAAGACAAAAGTGGAGCCAGGGAGGATGAGACACGAAGATGGAAGACTCCTCAGAGAGTAGCGGGGCTGGGAGAGCAGAGAAGGCCCCACGAGGCATGACCCAGGCAGGGTGGACAAAGAGCAGCGTGACTCCAGGAGGGACCCGGTCCACAGGGCATGACCCATTCGCTGCCCAGACTGGTGGTGTGACCAGCCGGCACAACTCAGAAGTACATAGACTGGGGCACCACAGGGTATGGCCCCCACAACAATAAAGTTGGAGAATATATAAACACAGTTCTTATAAAATACGATTCTTAAAAGAATGCCTAAATAAGGATTCTCTCTCTTTTTTTTTTTCTTTTTGGGTCACACCTGGCAATGCAAGGGGTTACTCCTGGTTCTGCACTCAGGAGTTACTCCTGGCAGTGATCAGGGAACCATATGGGATGCTGGGAATCGAACCCAGGTTGGCCGCGTGCAAGGCAAACGCCCTACCCACTGTGCTATCTCTCCAGTCCCAGTACCTGAGCCCTTTATCTGAAAAGCCAATGTACGAAGCTCCTAACTGGCAGCCCTGGATCTGCCCTTAGCACTAGATGCTATTAAAAAAGAATGTCACTTGGGGTTCAATCACATCACTGTGGAACATTTTGTTATGAAGCCTAAGCCATATGGAAAATACAGATGGTCACATTTTACAAATAATTTTATTCATTTGAAATACTGTATGAATTTTCCTATGGGAGGGGAAAATTATAAGTGGTGATAAGTTTTCAAAAGCCTGAGCTCCCCCAGCCTGCGGAATTCCCGGACTAACACATACAACTAATCTTTTATTACAGGTACTTTTCCTTGGCACTATACCATTAAGCCTGACATCCATTAGGAGTCTGGTATTTCTTTTCATTTCTAGGTATTTCTCTTGAACCAGTTAAACCTTAGCTTCCAGGCTTCCAAGACAGCACTCTCCATGCAAGACACTACGGTAGCCCATGGATTCCAGCTCACCTGAGCCCACAGAGCACTCTTACCCAGAGCTCTCCATGGCTATAGCAGCTATTTTCTAGCAGCTAGAATCTCCTGATCCCCTTCATGGCTTCTGAGTATCAGACTGGGGCAGAACAAAGTCTCTGTGTACTGGAAATCTGAGCCTGATCCCCTGCAGTTTGATCCCCCCAGCCCTGCCAAGAGTGACCCCACCCAGCACTGAGGGGGTCTTGGTGCTGCCAAGTGTGGCAAAGGGTGGGAGGAACGATGTGGAACAGTGTCCTTTACTTGCTCATTATCTGCCTCCCTCTAGTAGATTAATGTAACCATCCCGAGAGCAGAGACTTTTATTCTTAGTTGCATACTCCATTCTAGAAAATACTCCTCTTGGCACAATAGCTAAACCAGTCCTGTGCTTCTTTCCCATGGCCTTCCCTACTGAGAACTGGCCTGATGTCCTTCTGATATTCTTCACAGTGTCAGCCTGGAGAGACACGGTGCCAACACCTGTCACGGTACTCACCATCCTTCACTGCGCCCTTCGTGGGGGTACTGGCAAGCCTTAGTCACCAACTGTTTGTCTTACCCCATTGCCCGATGCTGGAGACAATATATTTCAGGAAGTGATTACATTTAAGTGCCTGTTTGTCTTCAGGGAAGCATTTTAAGGAACACTAATCCAGGGAGATATCAATAAAGCATTCTGCATGAAAGAGTTCCACGGCCAAATAAATAATTTGGAAAAAGTTTTAGCAGGGTTTATTTTCCCCCCTGTGGAGTTTTTTGAAGTCTTTATTGTGCTCTATGAATCTCAGCATTAAGCTTTACCCAACCATAACCTGAAACTGAAAGACTGGCTTTTATTTTTTTTAAGCCACTGCTCCAAAAACAAGAGAAAAAAATTAAAATTTTGAAAAATTATTTAAGAACACTCTAAGTAAATTGAATTTCCTCCTATGTAAGAATCTCACTGTAGGGTCAGACAGATGGTACAGTGGTCAAGGGGGCTTGCTAGCACACAGCTGACTTAGTTCTGTCTCCAGCACTCCGTATGGTTCTGCCGAGCCCACCAGGAGGGATCCCAGAGACCCCATAGTCAGGAATAAGCCCTAAGCAGCTTTGGGTGCACCCCAAAACAACAAAAACAAACAAAGAGAATTTTTAATTGTTTAATTGTTTAATCAGTAAAATGTACTTTGAAAAGATGCACGGCAGAGAGTAGCCACACCCCGTCCCCAACTTCACAACAAGGTTTGGAGCAGCAAACCTCACCTCTCATCCCAGCACTGCCTGGTGTGGCTCAAAACCGCCAAAGTACTTGGAAATGATTACAACAAGAAAGGAATTAAATGATGAATGCACTAAGTAAAACAAACACAAATGTTAGACTCTTAAGAACAAAATTGGTAATAATCAGAGGGAATGGGGAAAAACTGTTGAGTAAATAGAGGAATGGGGTCAACTATATGGTGTCAAAGACAACTAGAAATCTGGTTTTCAACACAGGGAATAGAGATGGATGCAGCCTTAAAAGGCT
The DNA here is from genome assembly GCA_028565675.1 of Sorex palustris. Lineage (NCBI taxonomy): Eukaryota > Metazoa > Chordata > Mammalia > Eulipotyphla > Soricidae > Sorex > Sorex palustris. The sequence goes on along the minus strand of JAOXYA010157730.1, from coordinate 9,092 downwards.
TTGCAACTGAACCTAAAGAAACCAATAATCCCTCAATAAAAATAAATCAAAGCAGCTGGCACAGCAAATCAAGAAGGAAAGCAATTCCAGTTGCTACCTAGACAGAGCATTGTTTGAGAGGTGATTGGCAAGTTAGTGAGAATGACAAAATAAAAATATTGACATATGAGCCCTTTCTAACAACAGACAAACTGCTTCTTATGTGGGATTGACTTTTCAAGACACTTGGAGTCATCCTGTCAACATATTATGCACCCGCATATCTGATTTGTTTATTTCACACGACAGTCCCCACCAAAGGAATATCTCAAAATATTTAGAACATGAAAGTGACATACAAAGGAAAATGCTTTCAAAATGCAACTCTCTCATTTCCTGAATCTCAAACATGGATCACAAATACTGAATTCTCTACTCAGAGAAATAATAGAGCAGGTAAAACGCTGGGTTCACCCAGGTTAGATTCCTGGCACCGAACAGGATCCCTGAGCTCTGCCAAGAGAAATCTCTGAGTGCAGAGCCAGGAATAAGTCCTGATGAGCACTGCTGGGTGTGGCCCAAACCTGTGGCCCCCGCCCCCACCTCCCAAAATACAAGCCCTCCACACATACTGAAATGTGTTCTCAAAAGGAATTCCTTTGATCAGGATTCAAAACTCAAGGCTGGACAATCTTTTTGTCTCCACTGCACTTTCCTTTAAATGCATGCCAAGCTCATACTCTTTTCCAATCTGAACTCTTTTGTTCATCTCCTCTTTGCTTCAACCCCTGTTTATACAAGATGAGTCATGACCTGAAACTAATGCGAGTATTAGTTGGACACTTCACATTTACACACTGCAATTAGGTGCCACTTAATGACTGTTATTAACACAGCTGGTTATCAAACGCACAACACAACACCTTCTTCACGGTCTCTTATCAAAGAGAAAAATATTCAGTTTAGATTCAGTTTGGAAATCTGGAACACAGAATAACGTTTTCCTACTTCTGAATCAACTCTTCAAAATATTTTTTACAAGACATTGCCTTGGCTTACCAAATATGAATACATTCCATTCTGCGGTATCACTTTAAAAACAAACAATACGTTCTGTGCCATGTTGGGAGATGGCTCATCACTACAAGCCTGGTCATAATGACAAAAGAGACTACCATTCAAAGTACATCTGACTCTCATGATCCACTGTTCCTGCTTGTTTTCTTTAGCCTTGTTCTGGCTTCGTTCTTTGAGCCACACCTGGCACTGTACTATCTCTCATCCCCCTTGACTTTTTTTCTACCTCAAACATGAAAGATTGAAAAAAAAAAAGATTTCTACACTAACTTGATCATTTTACCAAGGGGCCGTGACCCGTGACACTTCATAATTATGTTTGAGGTAGAATAAAAGTCAAGGGGGATGAGAGATAGTACAGTGGGTTGGGCACTAGCCTTACACATGACCAACCTGTATTTGTTCCCTGGCACCCCATAGGACCCCTTGAGCCCCGCCAGGAACAGCCCCTAAGCACTGCCAAGTGTCACGGGTCACGGCCCCTTGGTAAAATGATCAAGTTAGTGTAGAAATCCTATTTTTTTTCTATCTTTCATATTTCTCCCTGTTCAACCTTTAGTGGCCCAGAGGCATATCAGGACTCTAAAGGGTCTCTACACAAGGTAGGAGGAGACACAGAGGATTGATTCAGGGGTCTTTTCCTGCACACGCTAATCCTGGGTCCATCCCTAGCACCCCATAGGGACCCCCAACTCACCAGGAGTGACCCCTGAGCACAGTGCCAGGAAGTAAGCACTGAGCACACCGAATATGACCCCTAAATGGAAATAATAATAACAACAAGAACAATAATGAGTCTCTACGGGGTTAAGACATTTGCTTGACCTGCTACTAACCCTGGTTCCACCCCTGCTGCTGCCCAGGGTTACTCTTGAGCACAGAGCCAGGACTAGGTCCTGAACACTGTGGGGCATCCCCAACATTACAATTTTCAGAAGAAGATGTTTCTCCAGTATGACTGGAACTGAGTGTTCTGCGTGGCCAGGTCACCGTGGAGGGTCAAATCCTATAATACTCTCCCCATAGTACACTGTCCCATCACCGCCACAGTCTGTGCTCAATCTCATTCTCTGCTGCTCATCTTCTGCCTGTGGCCCCCTCCTTCTGGGCTACCCAGGGGTAGCGATCGTGCACCACCACCCTCCCAAAGGGTACATGGCCCTCCTCATTCCATGTGCGTGCCAACCTGGCAGCAGATGGTCCCAAAGCATAGTTAGACTGCATTGCCGGTACAGCAAAAGCTGGCATCTCTCCCCATGGAGCTCTCTGCTCTCCCTCAAGTCCGATCTCTCCTTGCCAGCATGCCTACTATTCCAGAAATTATTCTCATTCCCTTGGGCAGTGATGTCCATTTCCAATATTTCTTGCTTGCACATGTGTGTGTGTGTGTGTGTGTGTGTGCGTGCGCGTGCATGCATGTATGGGGGGGGGTAGAAAGAGTCTGAATCATTCTCCCCAGCCACAGCTCACTTTGCATCCTAAGATGCTTGCACATAGCTGACCTGGGTTCAATCCCCAGCACCACAAAGAGTTCCTCAAACACTGCCAGGAGTGATTCCTGAGGACAGAGACAGGAGTGAGCCCCGAGCACAGTCCAGAGTGGTCCAAAAACAAGAAAGAAATGGAGGTAGGGAAAAGAAAAAGAAAACCCATTTGCAAGGCTAGCAAGTAAGTCTGCAGTAGCCTCTGGTTCTGATACACATGTCAATAGTCTTTTCTCATGAATCACCCATCTGGAGCAGAAAGTGGCAAAGAAGTCGTGGGAGAAGCTGTGGCGGGATATGCTGGTCACTTCCACAGACTGGGCACCTTTCCATGCAACAAGTCAACCACAGGCACCATGTCTGCTGGTCACTTTAATCCTTCCCGAAGTCTGAAGTCTCTCCCAGCCACAGAGACACAGGCTGGTGGCACTGCCAACTAGGACAACTTTTGTTTGCGACGTTCCTAGTATCTCTCAATCCCTAGGGTATTTCCACTTCTTCCAGGAATCTACCTCCAGGAATCTGTCCTAAGAAAAGGACACGTCTCAAAGCAAGTCACAACCTATAGCAGGTTGGTAAGAGAAGAAACGAATAAAATAGCTGAAAACAATCCAAAGATGCAGCACTAGCGAAATATGGTATATCTAAACGGTCATCTGCCAGTGATGTAAATATGACATTTAAAAATGACATAATAACATGAAAGATTATGATTAGTAAGAGAAAAAAAAATCCAAAGACAACTGCATGTAAAAAACTCTGCTTTTTAGTAAAGGGTGTTTGGGGGACCCACTCGGGACAGGAGATGTGTGCCGAAAGTAGACTATAGACCAAACACAATGGCCACTCAATACCTCTATTGCAAACCACGACACTCAAAAGGAGAGAGAGAAAACAAAAGGGAATGCCCTGCCACAGAGGCGGGGTGGGGTGTGTGTGTGGAGGAGGATGAGGCGGGGATGGTGGGAGGCATACTGGGAATATTGTGGTGAAGAATGGGCACTGGTGGAGGGATGGGTACTCGGTCACTGTATGACTGAAACGCAAGCACGAAAGTCTATAAGACTGTAACTGTACCTCATGGTGATTCACTAATAAAAAAATTAAAAATAATAATAAATTAAAAAATAAATTTTTTTAAAAACTCTGCTTTTTAGAAATGATACAGCCATGGGTTGGACGGAATACAGCAGGCAGAGAGCTTGCCTCTCATTCAGTCAACACAGGTTCCCTTACCCACATCAGCTATGGTTCTGCAAGCCTCGCCAGGATGATACCTGAGCACAGAGCACAGAGCTAGGAGAAAGCCCTGAGCAGAGCTAGGTGTGGCCCCAAAGCAAAACAGAACAAATACTAAACTATATATTCATATGTATGTAAATTTCATCAATAAAACTGTAAATGAGGTTCCTTTTAAAAAGAAGAGTAGTATCCAGAGTAGTACCCAGCTGCTGGTACAGTGGGTCAGGCACCTGCCAAGCACAGAGCTCACCTGGCTCTGATCCCTGGCTCCACAAAGGGTCCTTGAGTCTGGACAGGAGTGATCCCTGAGCATCACAGGATGCAGCTGCTGCCCACCCAAACGCAGTACCATGGGGAGAGCTGAAGAGATAGTGCATGGGCTAAGGTGTCAGCCTTGCTTGTGGCTGACCTCAGTTCTAGCCTCGTAATTACATGTTCTCCAAAGCATCACTGAGAGAGATGCCTGGACCCAGAGGGAACAAGTGTCCCAGCACAGCTGGGTGTGGCCCCAAGCCACCACCCTTCTCCAAAAAAGGTAGAATAAAGGGGGCTGCAGAGATCTGGACAGGCTGAGTACAGGCTCTGCAAGCAGGAGGCCAGGGGTCCATCCCCAGCACAGCATGGTTCCCCAGGCACTGCCAGGAACGAGCCCCGAGCACCACCAGATGGGGTCAAACCATAAACAAAATGAAGTGGGACAGGGAGGCAGCTGGTGTTGCAGAGCACATGCCCCACCAGTGGGACGCCCGGAGCTCTACCCGGGTAGCACTGCTGCGACAGGGACACAGCCTGAGAGTCATTGGAGTGACCCCATAAAAAATTAAACAGGGCGGCCAGAGATATAACACAGGACTGAGAAGAACTGCTGGGGTGACCTCTATAAAAAGTTAAAATAGGACGGCCAGGATTACTGGTGCGACCTCTATAAAATTTAAATGGGGGGTTGGCACACTGGTACAGTGGGTAAGGTGCTTGCTGGGAGGGATACTGGGATTCGTGATGGTGGAAAATGGGCACTGGTGGAGGGATGGGTATTTGATCATTGTATAATTGAAACCCAAGCACGAAATTTGTAAGTCTACAACTGTACCTCATGGTGTCTCACTAATAAAAATTTAAAAATAAATAAATGAAATAAAAGGTAAAGGTAAAGGTAAAGGCTCTCCCGTTGTTCGTCGATTTGCTCGAGCGGGCCCAGTAACATAAAATAAAATAAAATTTTCACTGTCAAAATAAAATATGCTACCAGAAAGATAACGAAGAAACCAGATGAATCAATTCTATATTCTATACCCATTATAATCCATGTAATGCCACGGTTTTAACACATTCAATTATACTGGAATAATTTCTGGAGGAGAGGCAGAGAGATTTCTTATTTGATAAATAGGTAAATTAGTGGGAAGGAAGTGCACACTCCATAAACTTGCACCACACAGACTTAAAATGATCAATTCGTGGAGTCTGTCAGAACTCTCTAAAATTATTAATTTTCATCTATTTTGAAACTTGGAAAATTTTTAGTTTATGCTTTCTTACCACACAAGGATAATAATAAATGCACTTTGCTATAGCAGAAATGAATAACTGACCCATCCACCTCAGCCTCTGATACGCATATTTGGGGAGGGCAACAGCTTGTTCCTTGTGATCAGGGTAAACACATAGAACACATAGATGAGGCTCCCTCTGTTGACAGTGAGACCCCAAAATCTCTCTGTAAAAAAATCAAGGTTGGATGGAGACAGAAGTTGCGGTGAAAGGTAAAGGACTTAGCCAATTCTTTCCATTTTCTTTAATTATTCCACTTCAAGTCTTTCAGTTAGTTTCATACACTTTCTCTCATTTTATTTTAGCACAGCAGTTCCCTTTAACTAAAACTCAGCTCTATAAACTTTATGAGTTCTACAGAATATTGGTATGTTCTATTAATTATAAAATACATTATGAAAGCACAGCGAGTAGGGCGTTTGCCATTCACAAGGCTAACCCGGCCGACCCGAGTTTGACTCCTCCACCCCTCTCAGAGAGCACAGCAAGCTACGGAGACTAGCTCACTCGCACGGCAAAGCCTGGCAAGCTATCCGTGATGTATTTGATATGCCAAACACAGTAACAACAAGTCTCACAATGGAGACGTTACTGGGCCTGCTTGAGCAAATCAACGAACAACAGGAGGACAGTGCTATAGTGCTACAGTTATGGACTGAATAATTTGTACTCCCTCCCAAAAGTCATATATTGAAATCCATTTGCTCAATGTGATGGTATTTGGAAGTAGGACGTCTGAGAGGTGATTAGATTATGAGGATGGAACCCACATGAATGATATTCAGAACCTTATGAAAGAGAGTCCAGAGAAATCTCTTACCCTTCCATCTGTGAGAAGACAGTGAGAAGGCAGCCATCTGTCAATGAAATAGAAAACAGGCACTTACCAGACACAGAATCTGCAAGAACCTTGATCTTGGACTTATCAGCCTACAGAACTGTGAACACTAAGTTTCTGCTGAATATATGCCACCCAGTTTCTGGTATTTTGTTATAACTGCCCAAAAGGACTAAGAAATTAAGTCACACTGAAATTTCATAATAATTTCATATAATTTCAAATAATTTCATAAATACATATATATATTCCTAAAATTTTCTCTAGGGAAATAAAACAGCCCCTATTTAAAGGTGTGGGAAAGATAGTGGAATTAACTATCTAAATGGCAGCACTAAAACTCAGAAGATAACAAAGACTTGGTATCAAAATCTCAAGGAAAAGCAAGTTCCAAACTAGATTCCTGTACCAAGTCAAACTGGTTGAAGTGTGAGAGATAAAAACATTTTAAGGTGTACCAAACCTCAAAAAATATTAACCCCCATGCATCCTGTCTCAGAAAGCTCATGAGGAAACGAAGAGATAAAACCAAAAAAGGGTAGAACCAGAAAACAAGCAATGCCAGTGATGATAGCAAAAGGAGGTTCCAATGAATAGATGTGCAGTGGGGGAAATAATCTTCCTGCATCTTTAGTCTCCCAGAGAAACAAACAATAAGGGACCAGGGAAACAGCTAAGGGGTCAGAGATACATGACCCCAAGCTGGCTCATAGGCTTTGCTTGCCCTAACCTTCTCCCTCGCACCTAGGTGTGTGGCTGTGATGGCTCCTAGTTCCACTGGGTGTGAGTAATGTTTCAGCATCAGAGCCTACCATTGAGGCTTCAGCACCAATAGCCTAAGTACTGCCAGGATTGGCCCCTGCCTGGATCTTCTTGAGCATTGCTTTAGAGATCTCTTCAGAATAAAATAAGAGAAAAAAATGACTGTTAGATTATCTAATATTATCTCTTTAAGAGTCTTAGTCTTTAGGGACTGGAGTGATGGGCCTTGCACGCAGTTGACCTGGATTGGTTGGCATCCCATATGGTCCCCCAAACACCACAAGGAGTATGCCTGATTGCAGACTCAGGAGTGACCCCTGAACATCGCTGGGTGTGACCAAAAAAAAAGTTTCAGTCTCAGTCTTTAGATCCTGAGGAAAGAAAGAAGTAGTGATACTTACATGAAAAGTTAAGTTTTGACATTGGTGGAGGGACTGTGTTGAAATATTATATGCCTAAATCTCAACTTTCAATCACTTTTTAAATCACAATTCTTTAATTAGAAGAATAAATTTTAAAAATGTTATTCATCCTTAAAAAGGAGGAAATCCTGACACAATCTACATAGATGAATAAACATTAAGATCATTATATGAGGTTACATAAACTAGTCACAGAAGGGCTTCTGCTGCATGATACTATTTATATGAGAACATTAAAGTGTCAGACTTAAAGCGTACATGTACAGGAAAAGAAGAAAGCTGTCTTCAATGGGATTAGCGGAGACAATAAATGGGGATTGGTTTTCAATGTGTACAGAGAGAATATTGCAATAGCGACACAGACCTGTGGCACAACCAGGTTAATATGCTGAACACAATTGAACTGTGTGTTTAAGTTGCCTGGAAATAACTCTGTAGCAAACTGCTTGCCTTGCAAGTATGGGGCTGAGAGTTCAATGCCTGGAGCAGCACCATATATACCGTGTGCAATCCCTCTCGTAGCTATTTGCAATCCCTGGCAATATCACCACCACAACAAAAATGTTCAATTTTCAGTGTTCATACACAAATGTGTGAGCTCTACAACAAAGTATAACTCGTGACCCTCAAAGAAATAAGGAAAGGCCATCAAAGGGGACATTTTTAATTTAATTTCTATTTTGGGAACCATTGAAGACACACTTGGCTGTGCTAGGTCTTACTCTTGACACTGTTCAGAGGACCATATGAAATTCTGAGGTTCAAACCTGGGTTGGCTGGATGCAAGACAAGCATCTTGATCCCTGTACTACCTCTCAGGCCTCATAAATTTAACTTATTTTAGAGGGCTAAGGTTGTCAATTTTTTGTGTGTTCATTTTACCATAATTCAAACTTTTAAAGAAACAACTCTAAAATCTGAATAACTGCAGAAATTTTCCAGTTCATAAAGTCAACACTCCTTATTTAGCTGGATTTACTATTTATATGGACTGCTAGACATTAATTTTGAGTTTGAAATCAATAGAAAGTTAGAGGTTAAAATGGCACACTTAGAACCATTAATAAAAACGTGTAATAATATTAAAAATGATTTCCTTTGTCCATCAGATACTCATAGCTGGCTCTTGCTATTACATACTTCAGATACCAATGTGAAAATATTTATTTGTACCTAAACTATTTTGCATGTGAAAAAGATTAAATTAGAGAATAGTTTATTAAGCATTGTGCCAGGGGCTGGGCAGGATGCCTCTTACATAAAAAGAAAGAGCTGGTCTGATGATAATGCACTTGCTTAGTTTGATCCTAGGAACCACATATGATGCCTTAAGTTCTTACAGAAATGATCTCTGAGCACCCCCTGCCTTATTCCCTACAGAAATTTTGAGTTTTGAGCTCAGCCATTTGTGATCTCTAACGTCCTCCCAAACTAAGTAAAGGGGTCTCAATTCCATCCCATTGCTTTGAAAGTCTATCCTTTTTTCAATACCATACTATATTTTTCATCCTTTTTCTCAGAATGGCATTGGCTGTAGGTGGAGTTTTATCATAGCCTTACAAATTTTCGTAGAGTTTGTTCTAAATCTTTGAAGAATGCAACTAGTATTTTGATGGAAATTACATAGAATCTGTATAATGTTTTGGATAGAATGGTTATTTTGATTTGCTCGAGCGGGCCCAGTAACATCTCCATTGGAGATTTTGTTGTTACTGTGTCTGGCATATCGAATACTCT
>JAOXYA010157134.1:0-21217 GCA_028565675.1 Sorex palustris | reverse complement strand
CTTTCCTTCCTCCCTCCCTCCCTCCCTTCCTTCCTTCCTTCCTTGATTTGGGGGACCATTCCCAGTGATGCTCAGGGGTTACTCCTGGCTCTATGCTCAGGTTTCACTCCTGGCGGGCTCAGGGGGACCCCCCCAGGATGCCAGGAATCAGACCTGGGTGGACTGCGTGCAAGACAAGTGCCCTACAGGCTATCTTGTCTCTCCAGGCCCTCGGCAGTTTCTTTTTTCTTTATTTTTTTTTCTTTTTTGTTGTATCTGGCGACACCCAGGGGTTCCTCCTGGCTCTGCACTCAGGAATTACTCCTGGTGGTGCTCAGGGGACTCTATGGGATGCTGGGGATCGAACCCCGGTCGGCCGTGTGCAAGACAAACGCCCTCCCCTCTGGGCTATCGCTCCGGCCCCTCAGCAGTTTCTTTCGCTCAGTTCTTCCGTGTGTGCCTGTGGTGTATGTGTGTTTGGGTGTGGCAGGCGTGATATGTGCGGTGCTAGGCATGTGCCCACTGCTGAAGCCCACCCAGGGCACTGCCCCAACTCCCACCCCACTGCCCACCGGCTCTCGGGGAGCTGGCTTTGCTTCTCTCCCTCTCGCGAGGTCTCTCGAGGGACCCCAGTGCCACGAGCCCGGGGTTTCTCATCGGCGCGTAGTTGCGTGTCCCACACACAGACTGCGGGGTTCGGGGCGGGTCTGGTTCTGGGGGGGATGGACGCCGCATCCACAGGAGGGGAGCAGGGCCCGAGGGGCACTAGTTGACGGGCTCCCGCTGGACCTAACTGCGCTTCTCCAGCTTTTCAGCCAGCAGAGGGCGCTGTCGGGTTCTGGGCTTTTTGTTTTCCGTCGCATGTGTGTGACACGTGTGTCGCGTGGGGTCCAGATGGTGGATTAGTGGCTTCACGAGTTGTTACTCCTTCAGTGTTTGCAGACCTCAGGCTGGCAGGACTGTCCCCAAGTCTCTGCACACCAGGTGCACCGCAGAGGGCAGCGCCAAGCTGCCCTGTAGACTGGACTGTGCCCCCTCGCGAGCACTGCGGGCGGTGTGGTTGGGGTCCCCGGCCCTCGCCGGTTCTCCACCCTGGGGCCCCGACTTCCTGCCCCGACTCTCGGGGTCCCCAGAGCCCGTCCAGGGGCTGTGCAAGCCCAGGGCCCACAGGGGGAGTGAGTTGGGGCTGCCCCAGCCCCCCCCCCCAGGTCAGGTCTGCAGACTCGGGCCCTGGGGGTCGGGGCACAGCCCCCCGCAGCCCTTCCCCGAGGCAGGCCCTGGCCACGCCTGCTCCTGCCCGAGTGTCGCGCATTCGCCACGTGCAGGGTCCTTTGTCCCTCAGTTCAGCCTAGCAAATGCGATCTGGGGATGCCCACAAGTGGACAGGGCACACAGCGGGCACCAGGGTAGGAGGGAACCCCTTAGCCTGGCTGAGCGCGAGGGACCCAGGGCCGGGGTCCCGGGCAGCTGAGCTGCCCCCTCTGCTTCCACCTTCTTTTCTGGGGGTTACAGCCCCCCAACTCCCAGGGCCAGAGGTGAAAGGAGGGGCTGGAGCCATAGCAGAGCTGGGAGGGCGTTTGCCTTGCACGTGACCAACCCGGATTCGATTCCCAGCATCCCATAGGGTCCCATGAGCACCGCCAGGAGTAATTCCTGAGTGCAGAGCCAGGAGTAGTAAGCCCTGTGCATTGCCAGGTGTGACCCCCCCCAAAAAAAAAGAAAATAAACAGAGGTGAAGGGGCTGAGCAGGTTGTGCCTGCAGCCGGGAACCAGCCTCAGGGCGACTCTACTCTGTTTCCTGGTCCGGAAGGGGGGTCCCCTCTCACACCCCCTCCTTGGGACAGCAGCCCCGCCTGTTCCTACTGCAGTCGGGAGGGAAGTGACCAGGGCCAGCCCTGACAGGTTCCCCATGTCCGGGCCCCCGCCTGGGAGCCCGGCCGCTGCTGGGGGCATCTCCCAGCTTGGCTGCCCCCCTTCCCCAGCCTGGCGGAGCTAATGCCGCAGATAATTTCTGCTGTCGCGAAGCCATTAGGCTGCAAATGGGCTGCACCTCACCATCTCCACTGTGTGTGTCTGTGCGCGTGTGTGCCTGCGCGCGAGCTTGTGTAAGTATGTGCACACGTGTGTAGCTGTGTGCATGCATGTGTATGTGCTTGCGTCTACATACATTTGTACACGTGTGTATTCATGCCCGTGCATTTGTGCATTAAACATGTGTACATGCATGTGTGCGTGTGGGTATATGCGTGTGTGCGTGTGGGTATATGTGTGTGTGTGTGTGTGTGTGTGTGTGTGTGTGTGTGTGTACCGATTTAAGTTAACTCAGAAAAGGGGCATCCGTAGCATCAGGGAACTGCAAAACTCTGGGGCCAGATGCCCCTAAGCTACCCCTTTATCCTTTTTTATTACAAAAGGACAATCTTGAGTTGACATGATTCAGAAACAAACAAAATAGAAAATATCAGTAAAGCAGAATTAAGTGAAGGAGGGGGAGTATGGGGAAGCCGGGGAACGTCTGGCAGGAGACCCCTGGGTTTCTGGGGGGTCCCGCCTGCGGCCTGGCCATGAAACTCGTCCAGTGCTCAGGTCTGGCAAGGCAGCCACTGAAGCCGGAGCCACCGGGGGTCACCAGGGCCACACCCAGCAGTGCTTGGCGGGGTGGGGGGGTGTTGGGAGGTGCCAACTGGTGCCAGGGACCAAACTCGGGGCCCCCAGCTGCGCAAGGCCTGTGCTCCCTTCTGTCGAGGGAAGCTGCCCACGCAGTGCTCGAGGAACGCAAGGGCCTCCCTGATGGTTCTCATTCAACTCGACCGACAGTTCAATGCGAGGGTCCGGGGACGAGGTGTCTGGGCTCAGTAGAGTAAGGATCACACAGACCATGATGCTCTGGGGTCCTGGCAATACAGGGGGGTGGGGGCGCGGGCTCAGGGAGAGAGCCAAGTGTGGGTGACGCTAGGGATATGCCCTCACTTCTGTACCATCCCCCGGTGCCTTGCAAACTTTTTTTGGGGGGGGGGCATTGGGCTTTTGGGGGGGAGGGGCCATTGGGCCCTCAGCAGTGCTCAGGGCTACTCCTGGCTCTGTGCTCGGGAGGGGCCGGGTGCTGGGGGACTCTGTGTGATGCCAGGACCTGAGGCGAGCCTCGTGTGCTGCAGGCAAGCGCCTCCCTGCTTGCAGACGATGGTAAATGAAGCAGCCCCGGCCTGCTTGTGGACTGGCTGGGTCGTTTGGATGAAGAAACAGCAGCTGCACATGGCTGGACCCCCCAGAGAGATCCGAGCGCCCAGAGCTCTGGTGGGAGCTGCCGATGTTAGGGTCCGAGATTGATAATCTCCCCTCTCCGAACCACACAAAGAGTCCAGCCAGTAACGCAAAAACACAAGCAGAGTTTATTCAAGCCGGTGAGCTGGGGTCAAGCTCTCAGGCACACGCAGGCCAAAGCAGGACCCCCTGAGCAAGGGAGATGCTTCAGTTTTTATAGGCACTGTGTGTGTGTCAATAGCCCACGCTTATAGTTTCAAAGAAAGATATATGTAAAAATACAAGTTTCAACCTCGTTTCAAACAGCACAATGAGCAGTTACAAACAGGTCGTCTTATCCTGGATCATTTCCCGGCCATTCTGGCGGCTGTTCCCTCCTCCCCTGCTCCTGCTCCGGTCCAGGTGGTTTCTGAGAACCAAGGTGTGGGGCAGGGAAATGCAACAAGAGGGATGGAGCAGGGACTTCAGGAATGGAGTCCATCATGGAGTGTGTCAGGTCCTGATCCGTACCCAACACCTCCTTCCCTGTTGATTCAGTGAAATCCGCACCCTGAAATTTTCTTGGTCATTTTCCTTTTGTTTTCAGCAAACTTCCTTCAAGCCTCCTACCTCTCGCGAGAGAAAAGGCTGGGGCGGGAGAATGGTCCAGACTCAAACCCAGACCCACCCCACCTCCCACACGCGGCCTCAGGCTCTGTCTTTGAAGTGGGGGAGGCCCCTGGGAGAGTCTCAAACGACCTAGAAGGGTGGTCCGGGACCGAAAGAGCCATGGGCCAAGTATCCAGGGAGAGAACCAGCTGGCCAGCGAAGTCCAGGCAGGAGCTGGGGTGGGGGTGGGGGAGGGCAGGACAGTTTGTGGGTGGGAGTGTCCTGGCCTGGCAGCCTCTCTCCCAGGACGCTGCCCTCGCTGGGCCTTTCTTGTGACCCCCCCGGCAGCGTCCTGCCCCGTAAAGGTCAGCAGCAATACTGGGGCAGCGGGGGGCTCAGTTGAGGACCCCCTCCCCGGAACTGGGCTACTCAGGGCCTTCGATCTCCTGCCTTGCCCACCCCGCTAACGTCTCACCGTGTCCCCAAGCAGCAGTTAGGACGCTAATGTGGGGGCCTGGCTCCGCGGCAGAGATGGCCACAGTGGGGGCAGCCTGCCAAGCAACTAGGTGCAGACCCTGGGACCCCTGGGAGCACCAGTCCCAGCAGAGCTGTAAACCGGAGGGGAAAGGTGGGCGGGAACCCCCCATCCCCCCAAGTCCAGCCACCAGCTCTTCTGGCCTGCATGGACCTGCGCAAACAAGGCCCCTTCGACAGACAGTCGGGGAAACTTCAAAGGCGCGGTCAGACCCCCGCACCCACCATGTGCCCCTTAGGCTTGTCCCCTGCATAGCGCCCCGGGACCCCACAGGGAAGGACCAGTTGAGGGAGAGACCAGGGAAGTGGGGCAAACCCCGGCAGACAGCCTGAGGGAGGAGTCTCAGTGGGGTAGCCCTGGAAGGGGGACCTGAGGGGAGCAGACCGGACCCTCTGTCCCATGCTTCAGGCCCTGCTGCTGCCCACCGGGACCTTGTATCTGCACCTATCCTCCAAGACCCCCTCAAGGTGAGTGGGGCTGATCCTGGGAGCGGAGGGAGGCGTGTGAAAGGGGTCTGGAGGTGGCGCTTCCAGGCAGGTGGAAGAGGGAAGGGGTGTGGGGTCCCACTGGAGGGGGGCTGTGGGGAGGTCTGGGTTCAGGGAGCAGCAGAGCCCCCCGGGGAGTGGGGTGCGAGCCTGCCCTATGGCCATTCATCCTTAGCCCCCCGAGTTCTGTCTCTGTCTCAAGGTTGGGGGCAGGGTTTCCCACATGGGTTTTTTTCAGTGGGAGGGGGGGTTTTTTTGGGGGGACACATCCAAAAGTGCTCGTGGCTCTGTGTTCAGGGACCACGCCCCTCGGTGGGGCCTGGATTGACTGAGGGGTGGGGGGGTTCAGCCATGTGCAAGGTGAGAGGTTCTCTGCTGTCACGTCTCCCCAAGGGTTTGGGGGGCACACCTGGCGATGCGCAGGGGTTACTCCTGGAGGGGCTTCGGGGAGCCATATGGGACGTAGGGGATCTAACTCAGGCCCTCCTTGCAGGGCTGTTGCTTCCTCACCCCTGCCCCAGGGGTTTGTAACCAAGGGGCCTTTGCAACAGTTCAGCCCTCCCGGGTTCGATTCCCAGCATCCCATATGGTCCCCCAAGCACCGCCTGGAGTAATTCCTGAGTGCAGAGCCAGCAGTAACCCCTGGGCATCGCCGGGTGTGACCCAAAAAAAAAGTTCAGCCCTGCGGGCGGGAGCCGGACAGAGTTTGCCTTGCCCTTGGCCAACCAGGTTCCTTCTCAACACGACCCGGGAGTTCCAGGCCTCCCCGCTGTCCCCCTCCAGGACCCCCAGAGCCAGGTGAGGTGGAAAAGGTTCCAAGCGACGGAACTGGGGGTGCAGCGGTGGGCCCCCGGATTGGAGGGTCAGAAAGCGTCCCCCCGGGACGTGCAAGAGGTGCCCCGGCTCTGGGCACGCGGATCCAGGGGCCCGTCGTCGGGGTCCTGCTGGCAGCATCCTGGCTGCTCACGGCGGCTCACTACATCTCGGGGTCCGCGCTGCTGCCCCCGCGGTCCCAAGCCCCAAGGTGGGGTCCAGACACCTGGGCAACGGCAGGCCTCTGCTGCCCCCTAGCGGCAGCCGCTGGCCCGACCCGACAGCGTCTCTGCTGCCCCCTGGCGGCAGCCGCCGGCCCGACCCGACAGCGTCTCTGCTGCCCCCTGGCGGCAGCTGCCCTCCCTAGTCCCCAACACATGCGCAGTCCGTGTTTACTGCCCCCTAGTGGCTGCGGCAGGCATGAAGGAACCAGCCGAGCAACCCAGGTGTGCAGGTCCCAGGGCCGAGATCTCCAAGCCTGCTCGGATCAGGACTGGGCCTCCTCCACCCAGATCCCCCATCTTCCAGAAGGTAGACGGTTACACCCACCAACTGCCCCCGGCGCCGTGTAATCCCATCAACGGCCAAGACCCAGAAACTATAAAACCAAGTTCCTGGAAGCACGTGGCTGCATTTTCGGCCCTGCGACCTCTTATTGTCTAGTTCTCACTCTTGGAGAACCCGGCAGGCTACCGAGAATACCCTGCCTGCACGGCAGAGTCTAGCAAGCTCCCCATGGCGTATTCGATACCCCCAAACCCAGTAACAATGAGGGGTCTCATTCCCCTGACCCTGAAAGAGCCTCCAATGTGGCACTTTCTGAAACCTCAGGGCTAGGACGAATGGAGACGTTACTGGTGCCTGCTTGAGGAAATCGATGAACAACAGGATGACAGTGACAGTGACAGTGGCTGCCGCCTTCCTGGTCCCAGCGCTGATCGTGGGGCACATTGCTCCCCCGTTTTCCCGCACACCCCAAGGTCAGATCTCTGCCCCTCGCCCCACCAGGCAGAGAAACAGTTGGAGTGGGGAGGATTTCCAGGGCCGCTCGTGGCACCCCCGTTCAACTGTGCCCTGAATGAACTTCTCTGGACTGTGACACTGGCCAAGGGACCCCGGGGGAGCCACACCCCAAGGTTAGTAGGCAGTCCCCAGGCCCCCACTGGACGCCAGTCCTGGTCAACTCCCCAACTGGGCCCGCTGACCTTCCACTATGACCCAGGTGCAGCCGTGGACACTAGAGAGCTCCTCGGGGACAGAGCGCCCCGTCTGCCTGCTCCAGGGTCCCCAGAGGTCCCGCCGGCTGGGGGGCTCTCTTCAAAGGTACCTGGAAGGGGGTGCAGACTGGTTGTGAGTGGTTTGTGCATGGGGGATTTGGAGAGGGGAGAGACAGGAGTCAGCTTCAAAGCAAAACGCTGCTGGTCTCCCAAAAGAGGAACTGAGGGGTTCACAGGGGCTGCCTGCCCCCAGGGGTGATCCGCCTCCACTGTTACTCTGTAGGGGACCCCAGGCTGAGACAGTGGGGGAGGTGCAGGTACCCCTGCCCAGCCCCGACACCTATCAAAGGGCCTGGCCCGGCTGCACCATGCCCTGCAGGCTCCCTGGAGGGGGCATGGACTCTGCCGGGCACATGTGCCACTCTAGGAAGGTGCTGTGGTGCTGGGCAGGGGACCCCTTTGCTTCTGAGGCCTCTGAGCACCCGGCTCAGTGTGGGGTCCTCCCCCTCCTTCATGCGGGGTGACTCCGGAGCCCCCCTGACCTGCTGGGGCAGTCCTGGACCCAGTCACCTCCCAGGGGGAACAGGTGTGGACAGCCAGGGAAGCGGGGTCTGCACCCGCGTGGTCGTGTCCAAGGACTGGCTGCAGGAGCAGTCATTCTGGGATTCCTCCTGCAGCGCCCCCTGCTGGTGTGGCATGGGAAAGGCTCCCCAGGGAAGGGTGACTCGGGTTGGGGGCCCTAGCTGACCGCTGGGGTCAGCTGCCCCCGCTCTCTCAGCGCACCCTGCCGGCCAGGAGCCCAGCTGCAGGGAGCACATGGAGCGCCGAGTGGTCCTAGGAGCTGGGCCCCCATGTGATGGCCAATTGGAGGCCTGCGCTCGCTGGCGTCCACCCTGCTGGCCCCGCTGCTCGGCCCGGGCATGAGTGTTGGCTGGGTGGGGTCACTTTGTGCCCCTGCAGCCCGTGGGAAGCCCTCTGAGAGTACAGGGGTGCCCCATCCCACACTGATGCCCAGGCCTCTCCCCATTCCACAGGCTACCCCACCTGGACTCCCTGTGGCCCGGACTGGCCGCCCTGCGGGACAAGCACGCCTGGACCCTGCAGCTGTTGTCCGGCCCCCAGCTCCTGGCTGTGGACTTCCAAGAGGCAGGCCGCCCCCTCCCCCGCACCACCCCGGGGCTCTGGGAGTGGGAGGGGCGTCCACAGGAGGACTGGAGGCATGGGAGGGGTTGGAGGGGGCGTCCAGGGGGCTTCAGCATGCAGGTTGGGCGGGGGAGGGAAGGGAGGGCCGACCAGCGCGACCAAGAGAGGGGTGCGCCCCTGGTCCCCAGCCTCCCTCTGCAGGTCCCTGCCCATGCGCGCTCCAGGATGCTGAGTGGGCTTGGGTGTGGGGCGCACACTCGGTGGCGCTGGTCCGGGCGTGCGAGTGTTTGCT
Organism: Sorex palustris; assembly: GCA_028565675.1. Classification (NCBI taxonomy): domain Eukaryota; kingdom Metazoa; phylum Chordata; class Mammalia; order Eulipotyphla; family Soricidae; genus Sorex; species Sorex palustris. The sequence goes on along the minus strand of JAOXYA010157134.1, from coordinate 12,904 downwards.
CCGTGGGGGCTGCCAGTGGGCGCAGAGCCTGGGGGGTGGGGGGACGAGACGGGTGTGAGGGGACAGAGTTGGCCTTTGGTGGGGGCTGCGCAGGGTGGGCAGCCCGACAATCACTGCGGTCCCCACCACAACTGGGTGGCGTGGGGTTCCAGAGAGCCACGGCCACAGGGCTACCCAGACCGGCCACCAGGAAGCCCTTTAATAAACGTTATTTTTGCACTAGAGGCTGCTGGCTCTGAGCTTTCTCGGTCTGGGAAGGGGGCACGACTCTGGGGCAGAGGCCAGAGACCCTGGGGCAGGGCCAGCTGAGATTTCCTGTCCACTTCCTCCCAAAGGTCAGCTGCTGCCCAGCCTGGGATGGGCCAGAGCTGCCCCTCCTGGGATCTGGCAGCTAGCCCCTGGGCTCCCGTCTGGCTGGGTCAAACCCCCTCCCCCACACCCCACATCTTTGTCCTGCAGGACCGAGGGTATCGGGTTGCGTTTCCGGCCATCTCTTCCTCTGCCTGGCCATGCACCTGTCCACTCCCATCCCCCCCACATTCCCCGCCTGGCACACTGGGGTGAGGGGAGACTCACTGTCCAGCGGCAGCACAGGATGGCGGCGTCTGTGTTCAGGCTGGGGCTCCTGGCTGTCACAGTTGCGTGTGGTAAGGACCCGTCTCCCGGCCCGAGGAGTCCGCTCCGGGCCCCGACTTCTAGCTGACACCCACCCCGGGGTCCTGGCTCCCTGTTGCCGGGTCCCCTGGCCCCCAGAAGCTTCCTGCCTGGGCCCCCCAGTCCAGCCCCGTCCCCCACGCGTCCCCCGCAGGCAGCTGGGCCATGAATGCGGAGGAGCGGCTGCTTCGGCATCTGTTCGAGGAGAAGGCCTACAACAAGGAGGTCCGGCCCGCAGCCCACAAGGAGGACAGCGTGGAGGTGTCGCTGGCTCTCACGCTCTCCAACCTCATCTCCCTGGTGAGCGCGGGGCGGCTGTGGGTGGGGGCAGGCGCCCACTGGTCTGTGGGGACATATCTCCCCAGAAACATGCCTGGGCCCTGCACCAGGAAGAGGCATCAGCGATCCCTGTCCACCTCCTGCCATGGCCTCTGGGGCAGGTCACCCCTGTGGGGCCCTGGGGAGAGGACTGTGCGCAGAAACCCCGGGACCCCCATCCTGCTGCTGGTTTGGTTCTGGTGAGGTTTGGGGGCCACCCGGCAGCCCAGGTGCTGGGGATGGAGCCCGGGTCCCCCTCTGTGATTGCAGAAGGAAGTCGAGGAGACCCTCACCACCAACGTGTGGATCGAGCACGTAAGAACAGCTCAGATGGGCCCGGAGGTGGGGGTGAGCTGTCCTGTGGTGTCTGCTTGGGGATCCCCAGCCTGCCCGGGAGGGGGGTTTGCAGAGAGTCAGCCCATTGGTCCTTCCTGACCTGCAGTCCACCGCGCGCTATAGCTTGGGATACAAAACATGCCCTGTCCAGCTTTCTCAGAAGACTTTCTTAAAGCACCTATCAAGAGTTCATGATACAGAGGGGCCCAAGAGAGAGTCCAGGATTAAGGCACTGGCCTTCCATGCAGCTCACTCCAGTTCAATCCCTGGTACCCCCATTAAGAACTCAGATATGGGGGCTGGAGCGATAGCACAGCGCGTAGGGCGTTGCTTTGCACGTGGCCGACTGGGGTTTGATTCCCGGCATCCAATCGGGTCCCCTGAGCACTGCCGGGAGTAATTCCTGAGCGCAGAGCCAGGAGTAACCCCTGTGCATTGCTGATTGTGGCCCAAAAAGAAAAAAAAAAAGGAACTCAGATATGTCTTTTCCGCCATCAATCCCTTGGTTGAGCAGAATGCGACCCACACATGGTACACGACACCCCAAGTCTTCACTTGGTACCCACCTTCCCGCTTCTTCCCAGACCCTGTCTGCCCTTCTCCTGGGGGTCCCTGGGCGGTAGAGCCCACTGCTGACATGTTGGGGACTCCCAGGGCTGGACAGACAGCCGGTTACAGTGGAACGAGGCGGACTTCGAGAACGTCAGCGTCCTGCGGCTGCCCCCGGACATGCTGTGGCTCCCAGAGATCGTGCTGGAGAACAAGTTAGCCCCCACTCCCCGCCCCAGCCCTGCCCATCCCACCCTTCGCCTGCCCTGTCCCTCGCCTGCCACGCTCCGCCCCTGGCCTGCCACGCCCCCTCCCTGCCCGCCCCGCCCCTCGCCTACCACGCCCCCTGGCCTGCCCCGCCCCTTGCCTGCCATACTCCGCCCCTCTTTGCCTGCCACGCCCCTCTTTGCCTGCCACGCCCCTCGCCTGCCACATCCTCAGCCTGCCCGCCCCGCCCCTCGCCTGCAATGCCCCCGCCCAGCGAGCCGCCTGCCTCTCACCGAGGCCTCTGTCCACACGTCCGCCAGCAACGACGGCTCCTTCCAGATCTCCTACTCATGCAACTTGCTCATCTACTCCTCGGGCTACGTGTACTGGCTGCCGCCCGCTATCTTCCGCTCCTCCTGCCCCATCTCCGTCACCTACTTTCCCTTCGACTGGCAGAACTGCTCCCTCAAGTTCAGGTGCGCTGACCTCCCGGACCGCGCGGGGAGAGGGCGGAGGGGAGCCCCCGCTGGCAGTGCCCACGGGGCTCTCACCCCCAGCCCCCCCACCAGTTCCCTGAAATACACGGCCAAGGAGATCACCCTGAGCCTGAAGCAGGAGGAGGAGGACGGACGCGCCTTCCCCGTGGAGTGGATCATCATCGACCCCGAGGGCTTCACAGGTGCTGGCACAGGACCCCGACACGCACCCGAGCGGCACATAGTGACATCTCCCCGCACAGACGTCATTAGTGACACAGATGCGTGCACCCCCCCCACACACACACACACATCATTCCCAGGCCGTGCTCTATGGAAGGGAAGGGAGCTGTCGGCTGGAAGGGCCACAGAGCAGGGACTGGCGAGCCCAGAGGCCAGGCTGGGATATCTGTGACCATTCTTTCCTCTGTGTGTATGTGTATGTGTGTGTGTGTGTGTTGCACAGAGGTTACTGCTAGGCTCAGGGTCATTCCTGGGGAGCTCAGGGAACCATATGGGTACTGGGGACCCAGGCCAGCCACATGCAAGACCAGCGCACTGCCCACTGTGCTATTTCTCTAGCCCCTCTACAACCATTCTCATGGAAGCTGTGCCCCCCTCTCTGAGAACCCCTCCTCAGGGTCTCCCAGTGCTGCTCTGGGTGATGCCTAGAGATGTGAGGTGCTGGGATCCACCAGGATCACATTCTCAAGGTGTATCCGTGCAGAGCCTGGGGTCAAACTTTGGTCTTGGGAGTTTCCTGCCTGGCTGGGCTGAGCTCTTCTGGGGCCCCGTGGGGAGGGTGGTCCTGGCTCTCACTGCCTCAGTCCCCCCCAGGCTCCTGATCTGAACCAGTTTTGGCTTTTCCTAAGGAAAGCAAACACTCCTAGTCCTAGAGGAGATAAAAAAAAAAAGGATGTAAACTTCCAGTCCAACCCCCCAGGAAAGACAACCTCAAATAGCCTAACTAGGCTCAGAGCGATAGTCCAGTGGGGAGGGTGTTTGCCTTGCATGTGGCCAACCTGAGTTCCATCCCCGGCATCTCATATGATCCCCCGAGCCTGCCAGGGCCCAAAAAGTAAACAGAAGGGCTGGAGCAATAGCACAGCAGCCAACCTGGGTTCGATTCCCGGCATCCCATATGGTCCCCTAAGCACCGCCAGGAGTGATTCTTGAGTGCAAAGCCAGGAGTAACCCCTGTGCATCACCGGGTAAGACCCAAAAGGCAAAAAAAAAAAAAAGTAATCAGAAAACCAAAAAAAAAACCCAAAACCTCAGCCTGAACCACTTCTGCGCATCCCCTTTCCCTCACTGTTGGGACCCTATCACTTCCTGCCCCATGACCTCTCCTCGATCCTACTGTGTCCCTGTGCCGTCCACAGAGAATGGGGAGTGGGAGATAGTGCACCGACCGGCCCGGGTCAACCTGGACCCCAGCGTCCCAGTGGACACCCCTGGCCAGCAGGATGTCACTTTCTACCTGATCATCCGCCGGAAGCCGCTCTTCTACGTCATCAACATCCTGGTGCCCTGCGTACTCATCTCCTTCATGGTCACCCTGGTCTTCTACCTACCAGCCGACTGTGAGCTGCCCTGAGCCGTGGGAGGGGTCTGGGCAGGGGTCTTGAAGGAAAATGGAGTGAGGGTGCCAGGCAGACTGGGGCATCAGAGGGCAAGAGGTGGGCAGTGCTGCTCTGGGGTCCCTGAGGGAAGAGCAGGGGTGGAGGATGTTAGCAGGGTGCCACGAGGACGCCACGGAGCTTTCTGCAGAGGGGGACCCTCATGGCTGATTCAGGAGTGTGGATGGCAGGGGAAGGTCTTGGTTAGCAGCTGATGCTCTTGATCTCTGGACCCAGGACCACTGGGAGAGGGGAAGCCTCCCAGCGTTTAATGTTAGGGAAAACGGAGCCAGAGGGGTTAGGTGACTAGCCAGGGGCCACCCAGCCGCAGGCGCAGAGGCAGCATCTGGAGGCGGGCACGCCCGCCCCATAGCCCAGGGTGCGGTGTTGGGGCCACAGGGGACCCTCTGTGCCCCCGGTGGAGGCTGAGCCCGGTTCCACCAGGTGGTGAGAAGACGTCGGTGGCCATCTCAGTGCTGTTGGCCCAGTCGGTCTTCCTGCTGCTGATCTCCAAGCGGCTCCCCCCAACGTCCATGGCCATCCCCCTCATCGGCAAGTGAGTCAAGCCCCACCCACCCGCCCTACGGGCCAATCACACCCCGCCTGGCCCGGGCCACGCCCCCTCGGTGCCACGCCCCACCACGTGGTCTCTAGACGGCGGCTGCCCACAGGTTTCTGCTCTTCGGCATGGTGCTGGTGACCATGGTCGTGGTCATCTGCGTCGTGGTGCTCAACATCCACTTCCGCTCGCCCAGCACCCACGTGCTGTCCGAGGGAGTCAAGAAGGTGAGGCGTTTCAGAGCCACAAGCTGGAAATTGCCAAAGCCCCCTGCAGAGGACGGGGCGGCAGGGCAGAGGCAACGGGGTCCTGGCCAGCCGAAGCCCCAACCGTGGCTCTCCATGCCCCAAGGATGCCCTAATGCCCCCCCAGCCAGGCATAATGCTGCAGAGAAAGGCAGACTCCAAAGAACAGAGCCCAGCCATGCCCTTCCAACCAAGAGCAGGGCCACACAACACTAAAAATCAGGAAGGTTTCCACAGCGGGTGGGTAGGAACTGACAGAAGGGACCCTTGGGGCCATAATGTTCCTGTCTAGACATCTCCCTCGCCCAATTCGGTCAGGGTCCCCTGAGCCACACCCTTCATTGTTTCCTTACTGGGTGCTGTTTACCCAGTAGAAGCATCTAAACATTCATCTAGGACTCTCTCATGTTCGTGTTCATTAGATCTCTATAAAAAGGGGTGCTGGCTGGGACGGGAGATAGTACATTGGGGAAGGTGCTTGCCTTGCATATGTCATGCTCTGATTCTGTTTCCAGCACCCCAGATGGTCCCCTGAACCTAGCCAGCAGTGATCCCTGGTGCAGAGCCAGGAGTGTGTCTCCCATCCCAGAAAACCTGCCCCCACAGCCAGGCATGTCCCCCAAAAAAGGGGGTGCTGGTTGTGGGGGTAGGTTATGTGGAAGGTGACACACCCCTGGTTGCTTGGGGTCAGCTGAGAGTGGTTTTTCATCTTCTCTGGTTCTGAGGAGTTTGAAGAAAAGAGCTCTCAGCAGGAGAGAATTTTTCTGACTTTACTGCATTTCCTGATGCAACTCATTTTCCACAGAGGAGTTCTGCTCTGTGTTCTGGGGAACAGGGAGGGTTGGGAGTGGGTCCCCAGGCTGACAGGTCAGAGTGGGGGGGTCCTAATGTGGCAGCTGAGTATGGTACCCCAGACATCAGGGGGGAGCAGTTTCCCACGTTTGTAAAACGACTTCCTGTCCTTCCCCCTCCGCCCTGGTCCCTCTGCAGCTCTTCCTGGAGACCCTGCCCAGGCTCCTGTACATGTCCCGGCCGGCAGAGGAGGAGCCTGGCCCCGGGGTCCTGATCCGGAGGAGCAGCTCGCTGGGCTACATCTCCAAGGCCGAGGAGTACTTCTCCCTCAAGTCCCGAAGTGACCTCATGTTTGAGAAGCAGTCGGAGCGGCACGGGCTGGCCCGGCGTCCCACGACCGCGCGTGGGTTTCTGGCAGCTGGTGGTGGGGCTCAGCTGTGAAGGAGGGGGTTAGTGGTGTGGGGGAGGCCTCATGCCCAACTTTGGCCTGGCATCTGCAGGCAAGCCCCCAGTGGGCTCTGAGCAGGCCCAGCAGGACCTCTTCAGCGAGTTGAAGCCTGCTGTGGAAGGGGCCAACTTCATCATCAACCACATGAAGGATCAGAACAATTACAATGATGTGAGTAGCCAGAGAACTTCCATGAACGGGTCCTCAGTGACACACTGATCAAGGGCACTGTACCGCGGGCAGCACCGTGCCCATAGGGTCACAAGCAACTTCAATGACAGAGTTTATGGTGGGGCAAAGGGTGCGGATTTCAGTTTCCTCTGATGGGGGGGAGGGGCGCAGGCACACTTCCAGCCTCTCTTCACCCAGCTGCCAACCATTTTCTGTCCTGCCCCACCCCTCAGCCTTTTTATACTTCACCTGTGGATGCTGAGGGCTGGGAGGGGTGAGGAAGGAGAGGGGCTTCCCCATCTTCCTGAGATCCCAGGGAAGCATTCCAGGGCCACTAGCAACTCGCCTGCCAGAAGCTCTGAAATGCAGAAAGGACTGGGAGGGGCCAAGCCAGCTCTGCTGGAAGGGGCGGGGACTTGGCTGGGACACGCCCTATCTCTGCGAGGGGCGTGGCCGTTTCCTAGGACACGCCCATGCCCCCAGGGGCGTGGCCTTTAGCTAGGACACACCCTTGCCCCTAAGGGGCGTGGTATTTGGCTAGGATACGCCCATATCCCTAAGGGGCGTGGCCTTAACTAGATCACGCCCCTTCCACCCCATTCCCCTTGTGCGTGGGGCCCATGTTGCCTCCTGCAGGAGAAGGACTGCTGGAACCGCGTGGCCAGCACCGTGGACCGGCTCTGCCTCTTTGTCGTCACGCCCGTCATGGTGGTGGGCACCGCCTGGATCTTCCTGCAGGGCGCCTACAATCAGCCGCCACCCCAGCCCTTCCCTGGGGACCCCTTCTCCTACCAGGAGCAGGACAAGCGCTTCATCTAAGGTGGGTCTGCCTGCCCTGCGCCGCCCCCCCCCCCCGCATGCTCTGGACAGCCTCACGGGGAGCCGTGGGTGGACAGGGTACCTGCGAGGACTACTGGCCCTGAAAGCCCACTTGGTCCTGCAGTGCCGTGTGAAAGATTGGGGTGGGACAGGATGACTTTTGTGGGGCCGGGGGGATGTCACGTACTCTGGCCTTTCCTTCTTCCCTGGGTAGGGGCCGAGGAGGGAGCTTCTGTGCCTCCCTGCCTCGCTCCCCCAGCACCCTCAGCTCAGGATTCGGGGGTGCACTGCCCAAGAGAGGGCACCTCTTTCCACAGCGCCCTCCTTTCCTGGGCCACTTGGTCTGGGCTCCTCTGGTTGCTTAGGACCGGGGTGGATAGGTCAGAAACAGCTCACCTCACCTCCTGTCTGCCCCCCCCCCACAAACTTTCTTGTTTTAGCATAGTATCTGCCTCCCAACAGGAATTTATTAAACAGACTACTATGTTAATTTTAAGACGTGAAGGGGACCTTATTTTGCAGGGAGCAGGAATTTTGGATCACACCAGACGTGCTCAGGACTTACTCCTGGTGGTTCTCAAGGGACCATATGTGGTTCCAGGGTCAGCTGCATGCAAGGCCAATTCCATAGCTCCCGTGCTCGCTCTCCAGCCATGGGGACCTAACTTTATCGGAGATATAAGTCAAACTCTCCATAGAGCTTGAATGACCTCATGAAGACCCATTGCTACTTGTGACAGCTACTTGTACATACTTCCACCACCCCCCCCCAAAAATAGGGCTGTCAGGAACAATCTGGAACATACTTGGGACCTCCCTAAAAGGTTTCTCTGAAATTTGAGCTTAGCTAGCTAAATTAGGCAAATGATTTGCTAAATTAGGCAAACCCCACTGCCCAAGGGGACCCCCCCACCAGCCCTGTCCCCAGGCTGTTGTGGGTGGCCCTGTCCCCAGCCAAGATGGCCCATGATTGTCACATCCTGGCACTGGCTCCCATGTCATCCTCTGCCGGCTGCAGCAGGCTCAGCCCGGTGGCCAGGAGGATGGCAGGGCGATGTGTGTCACTAGCCAGATAAGGGTCTGAGGCCACCGCAGCCTCCCAACCCTTTCTCTCCTGTCCCTTGCTAAGGTTCCCGCTGTGGAAAGCAGCTGGCCCAGGGGTGGCCCGCCCAGTAAGGAACTTTCCCCAACAGCCACAGGAGTGACAGGAGTGCTGCCCGCCCCAGGGGGGTCTTCGCGTGAGATGCCAGGAAGGTTCCCAAACAGCCAGCCAACTGCTGGCAGACGCCTGTTGAGAAACTGTGGCAATAAACGTTGTTCTCCAAAGAAAGCCTGGGGGAGTTTGTCTTGTGGGGAGCCAGCCTCGCTTCTGAGCCCCGTTCCCCCGTCTGCAGAATGGGCATCATCTGAGTCCCCGGTGGGCGGTGACGTGATCCTCAAAGCTGCCAGCAGGCACAGAGGCACTTCCCGAGAGCCTCTGGTTTAGGTAAAGTATGTGTTGGAAGGCTTGAGGGAGAGGCTGGAGCGCTAGTCCGGGGGGAGAACGCTTGCCTTGCACATGACTGACCCAGGTTGCATCCCTGATCCCTGGCACCCCAGAGGGCCCCCGAGCCCCACCAGGAGTGATCCCTGAGTGCAGAGCTGGGAGTAACCCCTGAGTACGGCCCAGTGTGAGCCCCAGTCCACGCCCAGTCTCATTAATTCTCACACTTGGTTCACTCCTTTAGCTTTTTCCACCTGAGCGGGAAAACCAATGCACACTCATGCCTGTTAGATGAGCAGGAAGTTGGGAGTCAGCCCTCAGCTCTGGCCCGTCCGTCTGCACCCAGCAGTGGGTGAGAGGCCTGGCGTCGGCGCCCTCAGCCCCAGACGAGGGATGAGGCTTCTACAGTAGTCTCAGCCCAGCGGGCGCTGAGGGGCTTTGAACTGTCCAGACAACCCCCCAAACCACACTTGCCCAGGGGACCTTTGTCACAGCTGGTCACCCCAATAACACACACCCCTGGGTGTTCTGTCCTGGTACTCTCCCTCCCTCCCTGGGTGACTTGCAAACCATCCTCCTCCCCAGGATGCCACATTTGAAGCCCCTACAAAGGGTCAGGCAGCAGATGTGTGCACCCTTTTGAACGGGTGTGAATTGGAGAGCACTGTGCCGGGTGGCAAGGAACAGAAAAGCCAAAGAGTTGCGGTTTTCACCAATAAGGGTTTCTTTTTCTAATAACAGAGGAAGCAGTGGCTCAGCGCCCCCCCCTCCGCCCCCAACTCCTGAGGCTTCGTGCACTCTGCCCAGCCCCTCCCCATCAAGTGTATATACGCTCCTCATGTTCGCTGCCATAGGCTTGCAAACTGGCTGCCCCAGCACCAGCCCTCACGTCTGTTTTCAAGACAGGAAAGGGACCAGCACTTTCTGCAAAAAAGCACTTTGTCTTGAAGTGTCTCAGCTGCCTTCTACAGACTTCCCATGGTTAAGAAATACCTCAGTGGTATTGAGGGTTGGTTTGCAGGTCACTACCACAAGGCCAAATAGTTCCAGAAAGCCAGTCACGCAGTTTAAAGAAAAGTTATGTTTATACTCCGCCGTTATCTATTAACTGTGCAAGAGCATTATGTCAAAGAAATCACTGTCACTGTCCTCCCGTTGCTCATCGATTTGCTCGAGCGGGCCCACTAACATTGTGAGACTTGTTACTGTGTTTGGCATCTCGAATACGCCACGGGTAGCTTGCCAGGCTTTGCACCTTTGCTGTGAGGGCGAGATACTCTTGGTAGCTTGCCGGGCTCTCTGAGAGGGGCGGAGGAATCGAACTCGGGTTGGCTGTGTCAGCCACGTGCAAAGCAAATGCCCTACCTGCTGTGCTATTGCTCCAGCCCCTCCATTTGCCTTTTTAAAACCACTCTGGGGATCATGTAGTGCTGGGGATTGACGCCTGGGCTCCTGCATGCATAGCCAACGCTCCAGCCCTCTGAGTGACCCCTGCTGTCCCAGGCTGTCCCTTGGAACAGCAGGCATGGTTGGACTCACAGCAGCCACCAACAACTCACAAACGGTGCAAGATCTGCAAAACCTGCTGGCCCCAGAGTGCAGTGAGCCACGGGGGGATTGCGTGGACCAAAAATGTGCCACGCGCTGTATGTGACCCTCACGGGCCCGTCCTTCCAGCAAGGCCCCTGCACGGCCACTCACAGAGGCAGCCCTCCCCCCAGGACACCAAGACAACCCTCAGCCACCCCAGGCAGAAAGGCGGAAGAAAACGGGAAGAGTTTGAATTTTGTGTGTGTGGTTTGGGGGCCACACCTGGCGATGCTCAGGAATGACTCCTGGCGATGCTTGGGGGACCCTATGGGATGCCGGGGATTGAACTCGGTTTGACTGTGTGCAAGGCAAGCTTGCAGTTCCCGCTGTACTATCACTCTGGTCACATTAAAAATTTTAGGAAAGGTTAAACTGAGGCCTGCGAGGTGTACTTACTTTGCAGTTGGTTCGCATGACTTTTTTTTTTCTTTTTGGGTCACACCCGGCAATGCACAGGGGTCACTCCTGGTTTTGCATTCAGGAATCACCCCTGGCGGTGCTCAAGGGACCATATGGGATACTGGGAATCGAACCCAGGTTGGCCGCGTGAAGGCAAATGTCCTACCCGCTGTGCTATTGCTCCAGCCCCTCTTTTTTAAAAATTTTATTTTCATAAGGTTGTTCACATTAATTGATTACATTTGATATTTCTACACCAATCCCACCACCATTACACCTTCCCACCACCATTATTTCCCAGCACCATTCAAACCTGCCTGCTGGGGCCAGATGCTAGATAATTTGTTTTCTATTATTGTTTATTATGAATATCATGAGAGGTCGCTTCTGGATTTATAAAATTGTAAATGGTTGAGGTCCAGAGACATCTCTGTAGGGAGCTAATCCATTTTGAGATTCATTTGGGAGTCTCTGGAACAAGGCCGTTGATGTGCTGAGATGGCGCCCAGAGGCAGATTATGGGTGTGACAGCCAGGACCCCAAGCGAGCGGGGAGACGGGAAGGACCACTGTCTCCACTACCACCCTGTGGCCTGGATTCTCAGTTCCTGAACCCGTGGACCTGGGTTTTGCTTCTGGAAGGTCGTGGCCATCGGGGTTTTGTCTGGAGCGTCAGAGAAGGCACATCCACTCCTTCTGAGGTGTGACACAGGTTTAATTTTTTTTTTCCCCTTTTTGGGTCACACCCGAAAGATACACAGGGGTTACTCTTGGCTCTGCACTCAGGAATTACTCCTGGCAGTGCTCGGGGACCATATGGGATGATAGGAATCGAACACGGGTCAGCCATGTGCAAGGCAAACGCCCTACCCGCTGTTCTATCGCTCCAGCCCCTTGGGTTTAATTTTCGACACCACTTGTGACCCAACCCCACCAGGATTGATCCCCAAACCCAGAGCTGGGTGTTAGCCTGAGCACAGGCCCAAAATGCAGGGGCAAACTGAAGCCCGACACAAATCTCTGTTCCCAGGAGAGTCGGGACTGGGGGGCTTCCCCTGTGCCTGGGGCAGTGCTGGGGTGATCTGCCATGAGCCACCCCTGGCAGAGGGTGGGCTGGGAGGAGGGTGGAGAGGACAAGATGGCACTGCAGAACAGGGAGGGGCAGGAGTGGGGGGCGCACCAGGGGGCAAAGTGGGAGGGGGAGTCCGCTCTATCCTGGAGAGAGGGGCTGAGTGCAAAAGCTGGGGCACTGGGGAGCAGGGTGCAGGGTGCAAGGCTGGCTGCCTGCCACATCACTCGGTGCATGCAGGTGATGGGGGGATGGGTGGCACTGTGTCCAGGGGGAGCAAGGGGGAGGGGGGACTCAGGGCTCCACGCGGGAGGCTGGGCAGAGCCAGCAGCGTCCAGGCTGGCTGAGGTTTGCTGACCCCACTGGCCTGCCGCAGGCATCGTTCACTGGGGTGGGGTGGGACATGCCTTGTAGCCCGCAGCAGCTCAGGAAGACAAGGGGTGGGTGACACACAGGAAGTTGGGGCTGTCTGTGGGAACAGATGGACAGGGCAGGTGGCCGCGGCCTGTGGCCACGACTGTTGTGTCTCTGCACCCCCACTCCAGAGCCCAGCCACAAACCTCAGCATGGACAGAGCATGAGTCGCCATCTCCCCACTGAGATCAGTGGCCCCGTGGCCCCGGCACTGCCCGCCCGAGGCTGTGCCTGCTGTGGGTCGGGATCTCCCTGGTCTGCTGGGCCCTGCCGGTGCCCTTCCTTGGGGCTTGTGTCAGCCAGTCCTCTCCTGGGCAGCCTTCTGCTGTGTCAGGACCAGCGGCTCAAGGAGTCTGGAGCTCAGGCCTTGCATGTGGGGCCCCAGAGGATGAATTAATAATCAACAAAGCAGAAATAGCAGGAACCAAGTGGACCGCGTCTGTGGGTGGGGCGTCGGCCCAGGCTGCTGATCAGGCGCCTTTTGTTTGTTTTAAAGTGCCCAAATGTGGGGGTGAAAGAGTGAGCTGCCTCTGCCTCCATAGGACCCTCCATCCACCCAGGGGCTGGGCCAGGGGGGCGGTCTTCAACTGTATCAGGTTATCAGGTATAAAACATATCCACCCACTTTTCTTTTCTTTTCTTTTTTTTTTTTTTTTGCTTTTGGGTCACACCTGTCAATACACAGGGGTTACTCCTGGTTCATGCACTCAGGAATTACTCCTGGTGGTGCTCAGGGGACCATATGGGATGCTGGGAA
>JAOXYA010156445.1:0-21233 GCA_028565675.1 Sorex palustris | reverse complement strand
GTAACAACAAAGTCTCCAATGAAGACGTTACTGGGCCCGCTCGAGCAAATCGATGAACAACGGGAGGACAGTGACAGCGACAGTGACAACTGTACCTCATGGTGTTTCACTAATAAAAATTAATAAAAAAAAAAATAAAAGAAAGAAAATGGGCCTCCTGGAGCGATAGTACAGCAGGCAGGGCACTTGCCTTGTATGTGGCCAACCTGGGTGTGATCCCCAACATTCTATGCTGTTCCCCCTAGCCAAACTGGGTTCAATCCCCAGCATCTCATATGGTCCCCAAAGCCTTGCAGGAGTAATCCCTGAGCACAGAGCCAGGAGTTAACTCTGAGCACTGCAGAGTGTGTGTCCCACCTTAAAAAAAAAAGAAGTAAAGGGAAATGGGCCTCACATCTGACTCCAAACCACCCTGCCCTCTCCAATGCCTAAAGAATCTGACAGGGGCCGCAGCGATAGTGCAGCAGATACACAACAGGGCACTTGCATTGCACACAGCTGGCCCAAGTTTGGGCCCTGGCATCCTATAGGGTCACCCAGGCCCCACCAGGAATAATTCCTGAGCATGCCAGGCATAATTTCAGAGCCTGGAGTAAGTCCTGAGCATCACCAGGTGTGACCCCAAAACAAAACAAGAATCTGACAGCATGAATCTTCCCAGCATACCTTGAGCCGGGAGGGGGCAAGTGCTTTGTTGACAGCAACCCACCCCCCACCCCCCCAACACTACCACAGACTTGTCCGCTTCGCTGCTGCCTGAGAGGGCACCGGAAGCCCGCTCAGCGGCATGACTTGTTCCTGCTAAGAGACTGCTTGAAAGGAGTTTAATCTTCTGCTATTTGTAACCGACCGTGATTTTGCTGTGAGCCTGATGCTGATTTTGTGCGTACTACCTCCTGGGAACCTGCAGTGTGCTTATGACTGACTGTGAGTGACCGAGTCACTCCCTCCTTTGTTCAAGGCCTGTCTGGATCTTATCTGACTGGCTCCACACTTGAGCTCTATCTCTGAGAAGCAGAGGCAAGGCTTCGAGGATTCCGTGAAATGTTTCTTGTTAAAAATGTTCAATAAAGCTGACACTATGGAAAGATACGAGTCTTTTTGTGTTGGTTTGTTTGGTGTTGGTTTTGGAGCCATACCTGGCAGTGCCCAGGGCTTACTCCTGGCTCTGTGCTCAGGGATCACTCTATTTTTTCTTTTTCTTTTTTTTTTTTTTTTTGCTTTTTGGGTCACACCTCACGATGCTCAGGGGTTACACCTGGCTCTGCACTCAGAAATTACTCCTGGTGGTGCTCGGGAGACCATATAGGATGCTAGGAATTGAACCCGGGTCAGCCACGTGCAAGACAAACGCCCTAACTGCTGTGCTATCACTCCAGCCCCTCAGGGATCACTCTTGGTAGTACTAGAGATTCTTTTGGGGATCAAAACCAGGTCAGCTGCATGAGAAACAAATGCCCTGCTGGCTGCATTATCTCTCTGGCCCCTAGACATAAATATTCAATGTTATGCTTGCCACAACAGTAAACCACCCTCCATAGGCTACTCTTCAGAACACCCGGGCATGCCTCTAAGAGGTAAAAGGGCCCTTGGTGGTGGTGGGGGGGGGCGGTGGGGTGTCTCAATTATGAAATTCCTGTGCCATAGAAGCTAATGAAGCTCAATTAACAAAAAACATTAACACAGAAAGCTCAACTGGCAACAACAGCTTAGTAACCCCCCAGACAAGGACTTAATGTTCCCAGGGTGAGATATAACAATTTTCACAAACTTTCTTTTACTGAAGCTTTGTTTGTTTGTTTTTAATAATTCCGTTAGCCATTTAGTGGCAGCAAGCAATATACAATGAATTATTTGGGGCTTGCGATGGGGGCAGGCCTTAGGGGTGGTTGGGAAAATGGCGGCAGTGGTGGAGGGAGGCTCACAGCGGGGTTGGGTTTGGTGTTGGAATATTGAGCGCCTGTGACAAAGGCATCGTGGACAACTTTGCAAACCAAGGTGTTTAAATAAAGGGGGTGGGGGGGGAATCATATGGAATTCTCTTGGGGTGGGGAAGAACGGGAGCAGCTCCAAGAAGTAACTAGCAGCTAGTGGATGGCTCTGGGCCTTGAGAGGAGCCGAGAGCACCGTGTTTGGGAGAGTCGGGAGATTCTTCTTGTCCCTTTGTGTCAGTAGCTGAAGTGAAGAATGGAGATGAAGGCTGGAGAGACAGGTCAGTGGGTGAGCACTTGCCTTGCATCAGTCAACCTGGGTTTAATCCCTGGCATATCTCATATGCTCCCCAGAGCCCCCCAGGAGTGAACCCTGAGCGCAGAGCCAGGAATAAGCCTTGAGCACTGCTGGGTGTGCTCCCCCCAAAATAAAATTTATTTGAGAGTCCTAGAGCAATAGTATAGTCCCCAGAGGGCTGGCTGGCTAACCGGAGCCCCAGGAGATGGTCACGTTGGAGGACCTTGTGAGCTTCCAAAACCAGAAACAGGGACTAGACTCTTGTCTGCAAAGGCCCAGAGAGAACATTCCTTTTTAGTTTTTTTTGGAGGGAACATTCTCGGTGGAAGAACCAGCCACGAGGGGAGGTGTGGAGGCAGGAAGGGCCAGCTTCTAAAGCTGCCCACTGGGGCCAGGAGCACACTGCCAGCGGGGAGGGGCGGGGCAGGGCTCCTTCGCGGGGGTCTCCGACTCAGAACCCCTGTGTGTGGTGGTGGGGCGGGGAGAGGCGGAAAGTCACTTCGCAGTTCCCAGCTGGGCCTGCCCCAGGGACCGCGGGCAGCACGTTCCCACGCAGGGGCGGCCCGAGGCTGCGGGGCGGGGCGGGCAGGGGGGGGCGGGCCGGCGCTGAGCTGCTCCGTTGGCGCTTGGCAGCCTCCCGTTACTCCGGCTCAGCCTTCCTGCACCTTCCGCAGAGCCAAAGGTGAGTCAGTGGGTGGTCGCTGCCACCAAAGAGGACCTGGGTGTGTGTGTGTGGGGGGGGCATCTTTGGACCTGTCAGAGTTGAGGCCTCCGGTGGGCTTATGGGTTTGGGGGTGCTCTCCCTCCCCCGCCCCCCACTGTCTCCTGGGCTGGGACGCTCACCCACTTCTCCCTTGGGAGACTCCCCCTCTTTCCCAGATGTGAGCTGCCTCCCACTAACCACTTACGGGAACCCCCTCTCTCTCTTCTCCCTCCAGATGTGGGTGCGGAAAGGGGGTTGGGGCGTCTCTCATCCCCGAAACAGGAACCCCCCCCTTTTCTCTGCTCAGGGCCTGCACGTCTCTGCCCCTCTCACCCTCCCTTAAAGCCCCTTCCCTTCCCCTAGGCCCACGGAGATGCTGGCTCCCCGGGCCTTTCCTCATGGGGTGGGGGTGACGCTGGCGGGTCCCCCGGTCTTCCCGTCCAGCCCAGCACAGCAGGCTGCGTGCACGTAGGCAGCCAATTAGGGGGGGAAGGGGTGGGGGTGCTCTGTGTGGTCTGTGCTGAGACCTTGGCAGATGGCCCTGGGAAGAGAAGTCCCAGGACTCCCTCCCACCCTCCCTCCCACCCCAAGGGCGCACATGTCCAAGCCCGTGGGGGACTGGGCCAGAACCCCCCACCCACACCCTCCTCCCAGCTGCTCAGACCCTGTGGGAACGGGTCAGTGGCCTCCCCTGCTCCGAGGCTGAAATCCCGGAGGGGGTTGCCAACAGCTGGGGCGGCCAGGGACCCCCAGAGGGGCCCGAGACACAGTGAGAAGGACAAAGTGGGGGGGGCTGAGGGGAACCCTGAGACTCCGCCTTCACTGAGTGAAAGAAGGGCCCTGGGGGCAGAGGGCGGTGGGACACTCATCCCCTCCCACCCCAGATGTTCTTCAGAGCAGCCTGGAGCTTGGCGCTGCGGCAAGGGGGCCCCGGAACCCGAGCTGCTCACGGCCCAGGAGCCGCCACTGCTGCTGGTAAGACCCCCCCCCCAGCCCCTTCTCCCAGCTAAG
Organism: Sorex palustris; assembly: GCA_028565675.1. Taxonomy (NCBI): domain Eukaryota; kingdom Metazoa; phylum Chordata; class Mammalia; order Eulipotyphla; family Soricidae; genus Sorex; species Sorex palustris. The sequence continues at coordinate 17,290 of JAOXYA010156445.1, read as the reverse complement.
GGAGGATTCTGGTTTGGGGGGGTTGTTTGTGTTGGTTTGGGGGCCACACCTGGCGATGCTCAGGGGTTCCTCCTGGCTCTGCACTCAGGAGTTACTCCTGGCGGTGCTCGGGGGACCATATGGGATTCTGGGAACTGAACCCGGGTCGGCCGCGTGCAAGGCAAACACCCCACCCGCTGTGCTATCGCTCCAGCCCGTGTTTTTGTTTTTTTGAGGGGCACACACCCGGCGGTGCCCAGGGGTTACTCCCAGCTCTGCACTCAGGAATCACTTGTGGCGGTGCTCAGGGCACACCATAAGGGATATCAGAGATGGAACCTGGGTCGGCCACATGCAAGGTCAATGCCCTCCCCGCTGCACTGTCTCTCTGGCCCTGAGAGGATTCCGGCTGCGGCCTGCCCCTGTCTGTGTGTGCTGCCCCGGGCCCATCCCGAAACCACTCCCCACAGTCCCACTCCTTGCTCTGCACACAAGGCTGCGGGGTGAGCAGGCAGCACCTCTGTGGCCCCTCAGGTCCCTCGGGGGTTCCAGCTCCTTCACAGACCCCCGTGTCTGTGCTGATCAGAAAGCCCGAAGCAGGAGTGAGCCCCACAAGGCCACTGAAGGGCCTTCTGCCTTCTGCCCCCCCCCCCATCCCACCCCACCAAGCTATGAGAAACCTTTGGCGCCGAGAAGCACCCTTCAGGGTTCAGAACACAGCCATGTGAAGTGGGTGCTGGGCTCTGATGTCCGTTTCTCAGGTGAACAGACTGAGGCCGGGAGACCTAGAGATTCAGAGGTGGCAGTTCCGCTGTCCCACTCAGGGGCCTCTCTGGCGGCCATGAACAGCGGCAGCTTCCCTCAGACCCTCCTAGAGCTGTGCCTCCTCCTGGCTATCCTGAGCACCCACGGGGTGCCCACAGACTTCACCCTCAGGGAGAGCCAGGCTTGGAAGCAGAGCAGAACCAACCTCAATGTACGAGTGTCATGAATGGTCCCGAAGCTTCCCACAGGAGTGTGAGGTCTTGGGGCCAGAGTGATAGCACAGTGTGGAGGGCGTTTGTCTCGCATGCGGCACACGGGGGTTCGACCCCCGGCATCCCGTATGGTTCCTGAGCCTCTCCAGGAATGATCCCTGAGCACAGTGCCAGGAGGAAGCCCCGAACACTGACAGTGGAGGCCCCCAAAAGAGGGTTAAGGGGCTGGAGCGATAGCACAGCGGGTAGGGCATTTGCCTTGCATGCAGCCGGCCCGGGTTTGATTCCCAGCATCCTATATGGTCCTCTGAACACTGCCAGGAGTAATTCCTGAGTGCAGAGCCGGGAGTAACCCCTGTGCATCGCCAGGTGTGACCCGAAAAGGAAAAAAAACAAACAGAATAAAAAAACAAAAGAGGGTGAGGTCTTTTCTCTCCTTCCCCCACTTTGCTGATGAGGACCGTGTAGCCCAGTGAGTAGGAGAGGCTTAATGGACTGGAGCCGGCTCCAAACCCAGTGAACTCCGGGTGGCCTGTGACCGCCCACAGGAGCACCTGGAAAGAACTTGTGGAGCAGTTTCCCCCCCCCTCACCTCAGAGGCTTCACTCACTCTGGCCCCCACCGGCCATGCCCTCCTCACCTCAGGCCTTCCCGGGGAGCCTGGGGTTGGAAGCCGGGTGCAGGTGGGTGCTGGATTTAGCCAGAGTCCCGCTCCTGGCGCTGTGAATGAAGTTTAGCTCAGGGCCTGGCTGCTCAGTCTCCCCGTTTGTGAACGCGAGCGAACAGAGTCTCCCAGGCAGTCAGGCCCCTGAGGAAGGCCGTTCCCCTAAGGCCCCTGCCTGGCTCCCGGCACCTGTCAGGGCCCAGTAAACGCAGCCGGCCTTGCTATCACTTGGGGGGGGGCAGGATAGCCCAGGAGAGCCTCTGATGAAGGCCTTTGTGCCCACAGCTCACAGTAAGGAGAAGATGCCCCCATACACCGACTACCACGCCCAGCGCTCCTACCCCATGCCCAACGAGCCCTTCTGCACAGAGCTCAGCGCCGAGCAGCGGGCCCTGAAGGAGAAGGAGAAGGGCAGCTGGGCCCAGCTGAGCCATGCCGAGAAGGTGGCCTGTAGGTACCGGGGGGTTTGCTGGGGGGGACTCTGCCAGGGAGTGTGGGCAGGGAGGGTGGGATCCCGACCCCAAGACAGTCAGAAATCCCCACAGACCCAGGCTTCCTGGGAAGCTTGCCTTTGTTCATTCATCTTTCACTCATTCATTCATCCTTCACTTGTTCATGCATCTTTCCCTCATTCATTCATTCCTTCACTCATTCATCCTTCACTTGTTCATACCTCTTTCACTCGTTCATCCACTCCTTCACTCTTTCATTCATTCATCCTTCACTCCTTCACTCACTCATTCATCCTTCACTCACTCATTCATCCTTCACTCATTCATTCATCCTTCACTTGTTCGTACATCCTTCACTTGTTCCTTCACTCCATTCATTCATTCATCCTTCACTCCATTTATTCATCCTTCACTCTTTCACTCATTCATTCATCCTTCATTTGTTCATACATCCTTCCCTAGTTCATACATACTTCACTCGTTCATTCACTCCTTCACTCATTCATTCATTCACCCTTCACTTGTCCATTCACTCCTTTACTCTCTCCTCTATGTCTGTGGTCTGATGTGAGGGGGCAAACACTTGTGGCAGCACAGACTGAGAGGCAGGCCTGGAGCCCACAGAGCCTGCCTCGGGCTTCTCTTCCTTGGCCACACCTAGACCTCAGAGCTCCACCAACAGCTGACCTTAACCCCTAGCCCAGGCAGTGTGATGTGTGTGTGTTTGGGGGAGGGGGGTAGGTTGAGGGTTTGGCTCATTCGCTTCACCCTGGCTTCTCTCTCCAATCCCACAGCTTCTTCCGTTCTCTCTGCTTCCTGGGCACCTTCCCCGGCCCAGCTCACCTCCCCGCCCCTGGAAATTCAGATTCTGGATAAAGATCTGAAGCTTGTCCTGACAAGGCGGGGTGAGGTGGGGTGGGGTGCGCCAGGCCCGAACCAAAAGTAGTTCCTCTCCCCAAGGATCTCTGCCTCTAGCTTTGATTTTTTGTTAGCAGTTTCTTTGCATATTTATTTAATGTGCTGAGAATGATGGGCACAGGGGAACATGCAAAATGCATGCATGCTCTCTCTCTCACACACACACACACACACACACACACACACACACACACACACACGCAAGTTAGCCTCCTATGTCAGTCTCTTTTCCAGCCTGGCCCCTGTGCCTGGGTGCGTGTGGGCATCACCAGCGCCTGTGGAGTCTGTCTGTGGAAGCAGCTCGGGGATGCCCCTCTGCCCCTGCCCCTTCCCCCGTGACACACTCTGCACTCCAGGGACAGACTCTGAGAGCTAAGGTGTTCCCACACGTACTCATGCTCTCCGGGGCTGCGGATCTCCTCACCACACATCACCCGGGGAGAGCTGCACCCTCATTCCTTCTGCCTCAAGGAGTGGGGTTCTGGCCCAGCGCTCTGAGAGGGAGAGGCCCCTCGCTGGGGGGTGGATGGAGTTAGTCCAGGGAGAGATGGTGGAGACATGGCACAAGGAATAGGAGGCAAGGGAGCTGTTTTCAATGAATAATAAATGACAATAGGGGCTGGAGCGATAGTTCAGTGGGGAGGGCATTTGCCTTGCATGTGACTGACCCGGGTTCGATTCCCAGCATCCCATATGGTCCCCTGAGTACTACCAGGAGTAATTTCTGAGTGCAGAGCTAGGAGAAACTCCGGTGCTTCGCTGGGTGTGACCCCAAAAGAAAAAAAAATATGATGATAGACACAACTCAGTGCTTATTGGGTGCTGAGAGTATGCCAGGTATGAGCTCAACTAACCTGCCAGGAGCCCTTGGAGACAGCTATGCCCCCGTTTCAAGAAGGAAGACACTGAGGCTTGCCCTGGAGCGTGGCGCCCAGTGGTGGTGGAGCCGCTGACTCGGCCAGTCTGAGCGGTTGTGGGAGAAACACATCACAGACACTTCACACACGTGGCTGTGGAAGGGGCTGAGCAGGGGCCAGGAACCCATGACGAGGGAGGCTGCTTCCACAGGCTTCCTGCGTTGTCGCTAGGGCTGGCGCGGCAGGACGGCACTAAGGGGCCCAGCAGGGCGCGGCTGCTGCCGGGTTTCGAGTCTGGACGTGGGCCTGGCATTTACGACTTCGCCTTTGGCCTCAGAAACGCTGCGTTCCCTGCTGTTCTGCACGTCCCACCTCGCCCGCCTCTGCTTGTCTTCACACATTACTCCCTCTGACAAACGCCTTCAAACTCCAGCTCACCAGGCTTCCGCCCCTTCCTGGAATCAGGCCCACAGTCCTCCTGGCCTGGCCTGTCCCCTTGGCCGGAAGGCCTGTCCCCTGTAGTCTGATTACTTTGAGGGTAGTGACCCTGTGTGATTTCCCTAGGATTCTCAAGCAGGACCTCATTTATTCATTTGTTCGGGGGGGGGTGGGGGGTGAGGAGGAGCAGTTCTGGACCATTGCTGGACCATTCTCAGCCCCGGTCTAGGTGCCGGGAATCGGAGAGTGAAGATTCCTCGTTCTCTGAGGTTTGTAGGCGAGGAAGAAAGATCAGCAGTAAGGCTGGAGCAGGTGGGGCATTTGCCTTGCATACTCACTTGGTTGAGCCCAGCCAGGAGTGAGCACAGAGCCAGGAGCAAGTCCTGAGCACTGCTAGGGTGGGCCCAAAACTTTAAAAAACAAAACAAGGGGCCAGAGTGATAGTACAGTAGGGAGGGCATTTGCCTTGCATGTGGCTAACCAGGGTTCAATCCCCCGCATCCCATATGCTCGGTCCCCCGAGCAAAGCCAGGAGTAATTCCTGAGTGCAGAGCCAGGAGTAACCCCCGAGTATCATGGGGTGTGCCCTCCCCCTAAAAAATAAGAAACCAGAGGAATAAAATCATCTCTCTAGATGAGGGAAGCCAAGGTCAGGAACAGTTTGATGGAAGTCTGAATTAAGGATGCTGGGTAAGGGACTCAGGGTGCATGCAAGGCAACCTTTGCTGGCGGGAGCCCAGGTTTGATCCCCAGCATGACCGGGTTCCCCAATGAGCTGATAGATGCCTGAATCATCTGGCTGCAGAGCCAGGCCACGTAGAGTGGACCCTGGCCTCTGAGCACTGCTGCGGAGAGAGATGGGAAATGCTTTAGAATTCAACTGTGGGCAGAGGATGACCACAAAAGGTCAGAGAGGGGCTGGAGCAATAGTAGAGTGGGTAGGACGTTTGCCTTGCACGCAGCCACCCCGGGTTCAATCCCCAACATCCTATATGGTTCTCTGAGCACCCCAGGGGTAATTCCTGAGCGCAAAACCAGGAGAAACCCCTGAGCATCACTGGGTGTGACCCCCCCAAAAAAAACCTCAAAAGAGTCAGAGAGACAGCTCAATAACTGAGCTTCTGGTACATCCGGGACCCCTGGGTTCAATCCCCAGCACTACTTGGTCCCCTGAGTACCACTAGGGGGTGCTCAGTGCTTCCTTCTGGCTTATTTATGGCTGTAACCAGGTCTTGGCCATCTTTGTACAGAGTGGATGCTCGGTAAGAGTCCATTGAATGGGGACCAGAGGAATAGGGCAACAGGCTGACTGATGTGCAGGAGACACAAGTCCAATTCCTTTTCCATTCCCCCCCCCAGCTTTAATTTCTGGAAGACAGACATACATGGAGAGAGAGAGACAGACAGACAGAGAGACAGACAGAGACAGAGAGATAGACAGAGACAGAGAGACAGAGGGAGACCGAGAGACACAGAGAAAAAGACAATGAGAGACAGAGAAAGAGAATTTGCTGGATAAAAAAAAAAACCCTCTGCTGTGGGTGGAGGGCACCCGGGGGTCCCTGGGGCCACAAACTGAAATGCGTGCACCTGGCTTGCCTTCTTCTCCCCTACCCTCTGACCCCCACAGTGTACAGACTCCAGTTCCACGAGACCTTCGCAGAGATGAACCATCGCTCCAATGAGTGGAAGACAGTGATGGGGGGACTCTTCTTCTTCGTTGGATTCACGGCTCTGCTGATTTGGTGGCAGCGCGTCTATGGTGAATGACCATGCCCGACTTGGCTGCTGCTGTCTGGCTGTGGTCAATAGCTATGCTCAAATAAGGGAGTCATGCTACTTGAAAGTTCCCCAGAGAGGTGTGGGGTAATAGGCAGAGCACGGATGCCTGGTTTGGAATGGGAGGACTCTACCTCTCTGGGCCTCAATGATCTTCTTCTGTGAAATGGGGACAGTAGTGAGCCAAAGAGATAATACAGGAGGTAAGGTGCTTGCCTTGCCTGGCTCCAGTGCCTGGCACCACATATGGTCCTCTGAGCACTGCGAGGTGTCACTCCTGAGCACAGAGCCAGGAATTGCCCATTACTGAGTGTGGTATCCCCCGTAATAATATCAATCAATCAAATGGGAGCAATAAACATTAGAATAATAAAATGGGGATATCTCAGGGCTTGTGGGAAGATTAGTGAGAGATATAGTGACTAGCACAGTGTCATGGATGTATCCTTACTATGCTGTTATTGACTACAATTTTTTTGGCTTTTTGGGTCACACCCGGTGATCCACGGGGGTTACTCCTGGCTCTGCACTCAGGAATTACTCCTGGCAGTGCTTGGGGTGTTAGGGCACAATTCTGGATCTCTGACTGCAGACAAGGACCACACAGGAATGCAATCAGCAAGCAGGCAGTTTATTAAGCTGGTTAGCCAGGGTCGTTCACACGTACAGAACAATGCCCAAGTCCCATGTGAGAGGCCAGACCCTGACCCAAAGTATAGGGGTTACTTATATAGGCCCGAGTCGGCCATTACAGCCGATTTGAAGGTCACAATTTACGTAAGTGCCCGTGCGGGCTTCACTCAATATCCGGGTCTGAGGGCTGAGCCCAGACCCATGACAGCCATCTGTTTTATAGCTCAGGGGCCCGTACATTCCTCCCGGAACAAGCAGATAGTAGAGACCTGAGTGGAAACTTTACTATCTTCATTGTCCTTGGCCCAGTCCGAGGCTGTCCTGTCCTAACAGGGAGACCATATGGGATGCTGGGAATTGAACCTGGGTCAGCTGCATGCAAGGCAAACACCCTACCCACTGTAATATAGCACCAGCCCCTGAATTTCTTAATGTACTGCTTGATGTTGAGTTCCCAACACATGAGAACTCTCGCAAGATAGAAAACTGTTCTTCTCTCACTGAAAAGATCAAAGACAGAATCAGTATCAAGGAACATAGTGACTCTTCTCTGTGACTCTTCTCTATGTCTCGTTCTGCCTTCCTTACCCTGCAGCTTGCCAGGATTCTTAGCATTCAAGATGACTCCACACTCCAACTCCAGCCATCACATCTAAATTCTAGTCAAGAGGGAGAGGGAGTCCACGTTCCTCTTTAAGATTCTAAGTTGCCTGGGGCTGGAGCGATAGCACAGAGCTAGGAGTAACCCCTGTGCATCTCCAGGCCAGGAGTAACCCCTTTCATTTCACTTGGGAGTTTGTGAGAAATGCAAATTCTCTGACCCTCATTGGATCCACTGAGGGGTGGGTGCAGCAATCTGTTTAGTATCCTCCAGGGAGTCTGAGGCCCACCCTGGCTTGTGCTGTGCTGGGAACAGGCAAAGGTGTGGGGGCAGAGCTGGTGGTCTCTGCCTCGGCTGACTTCTCTTCTTATAGACTCATCTAATTTCTTCTTCATAGACGTCTGGTAGGATTCCGACTCTGCGTGAGAGTCGTTGGGGGAAATTCTAGTCTAGCTCAAAGTTTGGTTCTAAAAGATCTTTTTTGGGCCGGAGCAATAGTACAGCAGGGAGTGCATTTACCTTGCACCTGGTTGACCTGGGTTCGATCCCCAGCATCCCATATGGTCCCTTGAGCACCCCCACGATTAATCCTGAGTGCAGAGCCAGGAGTAACCCCTGAGCATCATTGGGTGTGACCCAAAAAGCAAACAATAAAAAAAAGTCTTTTCCTGCTTGCCTACCCATAAGGAGGGATAGAAAGTACTAGCAATAGGGCTGGAGAGATAGTAGTACAGCGGGTAGGGCACTTGCCTTGCATGTGGCCAACCCTGATTCAAATTCTTGGCACCACATACAGTGCCTGAGCACTGCCAGGAATTACTTAGGGTTTTTTTTTTTGTTTTTTCTTATTTTTCCTTTTTTTTTTTTTTTGGTGGGGGGGTGGGCGATGCTCTGGGTTCCGCACTGAGGGCTCAGAGATGCCAGAGATGGAGCCCAGGTAGGCTGCAAGCAAGGCAAATGCGCTACCCACGGTACTATCTCTCTGGCCCTGAACTCAGGACAGTTCTTGTTGAGCAGTTGCTTTAAGTCCCAGTTTCTTCCCTGATTTATTTATTTGGTACTTTAGGGTCAGACCTGGTGGTGCAGGGATCACTCCTAGAAGTCAGAACCATGTGTGGTGCTGGGGATCAGACCAGGGTTAGCCAAGAGCTTCAACCCTAGCACAAACTCTCCAGGCTGCTTCCCTGGTTTTTTTGTTTGTGTGTGATGGGGGGAGGGGGGCACGGGCAGGGATTGGGCCATGCTCAGCGGTACTCAGGACTTACTCTCAGAAATCACTCCTGGCAGTGCTCTGGGGACCATATGGGATGCCAGGGATGGAATTCGGGTCAGCTGTGTGCAAGGCTCTCTCACTGGCCCCTTACTTTCCTAATTTTTTTTTTATAATGTAGGAGTACTTTTACTTATTCAGCCATTGATTAAGCTGATTGCTTTCCTGATTTTTTTTAAATTTTTTATTTATTTATTTATTTTGCTTTTTGGCTTACACCCGGTGATGCTTAGAGCTTACTCCTGGCTCTGCACTCAGGAATTATGCCTGGTGGTGCTTGGGGGACCATATGAGATGCTGGGAATCAAACCAGGGTTGGCTGCGTGCAAGGCAAATGTTCTACCCGTTGTGCTATCACTCCAGCCAATTGCTTTCCTGATTTTTAAGTGAATACTTCTTTCCAGTCTACTATTCCCAACCACTTGTGAGGGAGTCGGGGAGGGGGAAGAAAAAAAAGAAAAAGCAAAAAGAAAAGGAGAGGAACCTTCTCTTGGATGCTGTAGTGCCTCAATGGTTACAAACTTAGCAGCAACCGCATGGTTCAGGTGTTCATAGAGTGACCCAGTCTCCACCACCCTGGCTAGGAGGACCTGTCACAGACAAGTCACGGCTCAGACCCTTCCACTCTTGCAGTCGCTTGTTCAAAGTGACACAGCAATGGAGTGTGAGCTGGGATTTGAATCCAGGAGGCTTAAAACCAGTGCTCCTTGAGTCTGAGCTCGGAGCCAGAAGTAAATTCTGAACATAGCCAGGCGTGGCCCCAAACCCCTTACCTCTAAGGGGCCAGAGTCATAGTACAGCGGGTTGGGCATTTGCCTAGCATGCGGCCGACCTGGGTTCGATTCCTGGCATCCACTATAGTCCCCTAAGCACCACTAGGAGTAATTCTTGAGTGCAAAAAAAAAAAAAAAAACCAAACAAAAAAAACACCCCTCAAGCTAGTGCTCCTACAATTACAGAGATGAGGGGTGGAAAAACTGAGGCTCAGAAAGGAAGGGCTGAAGCCCCATTCTCCCGTAGGCAGAAGGCAAAGCTGGGCTTGACTCCCGGGGTCTCTGGCAGTCTGGTGGGGGTGGGCTGGGTGGAATGGGGTACCTGTGCGGGGGTGACCCAGCCCATCGCTGAGCTCTGCCCAGGGTGGAGAGGGTCTGCCCGGGCGCTAAGCACTCCTGTGTCCCGCTGCCCCTGCAGTCTTCCCGGAGAAGCCCATCACGCTGACGGACGAGCGGAAGGCCCAGCAGCTGCAGCGCATCCTGGACATGAAGGGCAACCCCGTGCAGGGCCCCGCCTCCCGCTGGGACTATGTGAAGAAGGAGTGGAAAAAGTGACGACCGCAGCACCCACAACCCCACCAGCCCAGCCTGTGCAGGCCCTCTTCCCAAGCCTAATAAAGTCGCTCTGCTCTCTCGCCTGCCTTTTGTTTTTTGGACACACCATGCAGTGCTCAGGACTTACTCCTGGCTCTGTGCTCAGGCAATACGCCTGGAGTGTTTGGGGAACCATATGGGGTGCCCGGATTGAACCTAGGCTGGCCACATGCCAGGCAAGAGCAAGACTCACTGTACTATCTCTGACCCCTGTTCTCTCCTGCCTGCAACCTACACTTTGTTTCTATTTATTTATTTTGGTTTGGGGGGCCACATCTGGCAGTGCTCAGGGTTTACTCCTGGCTCTGCACTTAGGGATCGCACTTGGTGGGTTTTGGGGACCAGATGAGGTGCCGGGGATCAAACCTGAGTTGGTCGCCTGCAAGGCAAACACCTTACCTGCTGTGCTATTATTCCAGCCCCTGGGACCCCTCTTCAACCTGTACCTTGATCTTTGCCCACCAACCTACATTACACCCCAAACTGGGCAGTGCAGTGGATGAGGGGCAAGGAAAAAGTTTATTTTCCAGGAACTCAGAGTTCAGCTAATCTGGGAAGGCTTCCTGGAGGAGCTAAAGCCGGAGTAGAGTCTTGATTTGGGTGTATTGGGAGGGGTTCCCAGGCTCCCCAGCAGTGTTCAGTGCAACCAGGGGCCAGTCCTGCTCATTCTCAGCCCGACTGTGTGAGCCTGATGGCTTGGCACTCAGCCTGGCAAGGCAGTGCTGTGTGTAGCTGTTGATACCGGGCTGTGTGGTGGTACTGGGCTCGGGCCTCATGCATGGCATGCTCACCAACCCTTGAGCAACGCCCACTGGAGAGCTGAGTTCTAAGGAACAGGTGGAAAGGCAGGAAGAAGGGAAGGACTGAGATAAGCATGAGCAAAGGCAATAACATTCATTCATTCAGTTAAAATACATGTGTTGAGGCTGGAGCAATAGCACAGCAGGTAGGGCATTTCCCTTGCATGCAGCTGACCCAGGTTCGATTCCCAGGATCCCATATGGTCCACAAGCACCGCCAGGAGTAACTCCTGAGTGCAGAGTCAGGAGTAACGCCTGAGCATCGCCAGGTGTGACCCAAAAAGAAAAAAAAATATCTGTGTTGACTACTCTGTCTCCCCCCAGCTCTCTCTGTCTCTGTCTCTGTCTGTCTCTCCCTGTCTCTCTCTTTCTCCCAGGATCCAGGGCCTTCCTTACACAGAGGGGCTCTTTTTATCACTGAACTTCGCTGGCAAGAAATTTTTCCTGAGTGCCTACTGTATGTCAGGTACTAATGCAAGCCCCTAATTGCAGCAGTGAACAAAACCAAGTCTGGGTTTACAGCGGAGGAAGACTTAATGGAGGGAGACAGAGACGGATTGATGCAGAAGAGCAACATAGGGATGTGATGTGGTGCTCAGAAGACATGGCAGGACAGAGGGGTGGAGTTGAAAGGGGACAGGGACAGGGTGGTCGCTGAAGGCCTCTTAGACGACAGCCTGGAGTGATAGGGAACTGGGCTTGTGTTAAAGACAGAAGAGCAAGTGTGAATGTGCTGAGGTCTGGGGCCAGAGTGATAGCACCATGGGTTGGGCATTTGCCTTGCATGTGGCCGACCCGGGTTTGATCCTTGGCATCCCATATGATCCCCCGAGCACACTGCCAAGTAACTTCTGAGCATCACTGGGTGTGACCCAACAAACAAACAAAATGGTTCTGAGGTGACCACTGGTTTGCCCATTTGGGAAGCTTGAGGAAGGCATCTTGACCACAGAGCAGGGGGATCTGGGGAGAGGGACGGAGGGAACTGATTGATGGGAAGGGGAGTGGGCTTGGGGTGGAGAGCAATTTACACAGAGCCTTGTGGGAGGTTATTCTGAATTGCATCAGTTTGAGTCATCTGAGGAGCAAATGCCAAGAAAGCATTAAAGGGGGAAAGAGCCTCCCTGGGGTAATGCCTGTGAAGGGTGAAGACAAGGGCAGAAGTGGGTGTTGAGGACACTCGTTACGACTGTCCTTTAGGCTGTGACTCAGGCCGGGCTGTCCGAAGAGGAGGAAGCAGGAGGAAAGCAGAGTCCGGGCCTCCAGTGCACTGTAATCTTGGGGACCCATACAGGAGGAAGCCACAGTCATTGGCACAAGGGCACCCCCCAGAGAGATGGGTGGTCTCGCTTACAGTGTGCTGTACCCTGAGCGTGACCAGGAGGGACCCCTCAGCACTGTCGCAGGAGCATCTCCCGAGCACTACGGGGTGTGGTCTCTAAGCCAAAGACTAACAAATAAACAAGTGCTGCCCAAAAGAAAGAATATTCAGATAGAATGAGGAAGGATAAAGAGGTAAAGAGAACTGGGGCTGGAGTGATATTACAGCGGGTTGGGCGTTTGCCTTGCACGCGGCCGACCCAGGTTCGATTCCCAGCATCCCATATCCCTGAGCACTGCCAGGAGTAATTCCTGAATGCAGAGCCAGGAGGAACCCCTGTGCAACACCAGGTGTGACCCTCCCCCCAACCCCCCCCCAAAAAGAGGTAAAGAGAATGTTCAAGATCAGAGGGCTGATGCACATGCTCTGTGTCTGGGGACTGGGTTCGACCCCCAGCGAGGCATTAACCCCCCCAAAAGCGCCTCTGAGTCGAATGTGATCCAAAAGCGAACCCCAAAGAAGAACACTGAAGGGGGTCTGCAAGAGAGTGTGGGGGTGTCTTCCCTAGGCTGGGGTTCAGATGCAGCTGGAGCGGGTGTGCTGGGAACCCACTCAAGGCTCTGCCACCTGGGCCGCCGCTGTCCAGAGTCACCGGGTCACTGGGGTGTGTGTGTGGGGGGTGGGGGCTGGCGAGCAGGAGGCAGCCCGCCGAGACTGGGGGCAGCTGGGACTGGGGTTCAACGTGATCCGTGAGGACGTGGCATCTGTCCTAGGAGATACCTGAGGCGTTGGGGCCGCAAGGTGGCTGATAGGCGCTACATACTGACCGTGAGCCTTTAAGAGACCCCCGCCTCCGTACACCCCAAGTCTCACACTTACAACCTCAGCGCAGAAGCAAGAGCTGCGCTCACGCGCCTCTTCCTAAACTGTCCTCTCTCGCGCCCTCTACTGGCAAAGCCGAACAAAGCCTCCAAAGGAGGCAAGGCTCGGAACTGGCCTTAACCTCCAGGCTCATCATCATAAGAAGGCTGGATTTGATGCAAGATGCAATATATCGATAACTGGTACAGCGTCTTTGATAAATAATACCTAGAGAAAAAATAAACAAATAAAAAAATAAATAAAGCCCCTTGAAGGAGACCTGTGCTGGGCAGAAGTTCACGAGGTAGGAGTGACCCCTGAGCACAGAGCCAAGAGTAAGTCCTGAGCGCCACTGTGCAAACACACACACACACACACACACACACACACACACACACACACACCACCAGCAGCTACAACAAAAGAGAGGAGACTGATTTTGAAGACTGCCAGCTCCCTGTTTCTGGGGGACTCAGGACCTGTGAGGTAGAAGCCTAGAAAAGCTTTATATGATGACCCGACCCCGCCGTCCACCTTCTTGTCACCTTTCAGAGTTTTCTCACACTGCTTAGCAGGAGAAATAGGGAAAAACACATCTGCATCACCTTCCTGGAAGTGGAAGTACAGAAACTGGGTCATTTCCAGTGGCCCGTGCGATAGTACAGCAGTGCCTTTACTTTGCACCTGGCCAAGCTGGGTTCAATCTGTGGCATCCCCTATTGGTCTCCTGAGACACACCAGGAGTAACTCCTGAGCATCACTGGGTGTGATCCAAAAAGAAAAAAAAAAAAGCTAAAAATAACCCACCAGAAACTGGGTCATTCCAAAAAAGGGGTTTCGCGAGGATGTGGTGTGAAGGGTAGGGCACCTACCTGACCAGTGCAAGGCTCTGGGGCAGGGTGGGGTGTGAACCCCATGACTCACAAGGGCAACAACAATAAAAAATCTAAATGGAGTGACCAGAGCGATAGGCAGGGGGGCTTGCCTTGTGTGTGGTTGACCTGGGTTTGATATTTTTTTTTTTTGCTTTTCGGGTCACACCTGGTGATGCTCAGGGGTTACTCCTGGTTTTGCACTCAGGAATCACTCCTGGCAGTGCTCAGGGGACTATATGGGATGCTGGGAATCGAACCTGGGCCGGCCACGCACAAGGCAAATGCCTTACCAGCTGTGCTATCACTCCAGCCCCCTGGGTTTGATTTTGATCCCGGCGCCCTTATGGTCTTCTGAGCCTGTCAAAAGTAATCCTCGAGTAAAGAGCTAGGAGTCAGGCCTGAGGACAGCCAAATTTGCCCCCCACCCCCCAACAACAGCAACAACAACAAAACCCAAAAATGAAACAACCACCACCACCAACAACAACAAAAAACCTAAATGGAGTCATTTGGGGTTTTGGTGGTTTTTTGGTTTTTTAGTTTTTCTTTTGCGGTCACACCTGGGGGTGCTTTAGGGATTGTTCTTGGTGGGGCTCTGGGAAGAAAGCACAGTGCTAGGGATTGAATCTGTCTTGGCTGCATGCAAGGCGAGCAAGTAACCTTTGTACTATCTTTCTGGCCCTCCAAAGGAGTCATTTATTTTGGAAATGCAGGTGATTCACACCTGCATTTTACTGATGGCCTCCTGTGTCTCAGTGATGGTGGCTGAGCCTGTACTTCTGTGAACTGTTGCATTAGGGGCCTCAGGACAGATTCTGGTATGACTTTTGGAGAGTGTTTCACAGGTGTTTTGCATTTTCTGCAGGGGCCACAGTGCATCTGCGTTGTGTAGAAACACGAGCATATTAGAGTGCAGATGGGTTTCAGACAATGATAAAAAAAAAAGTGCCAACCTTGATTTTACTTTGTTTTGTTTCTTGAGTCATGTACAATGGTGCTCAGGAATTACACTGGGTTAGTAGTCACTCTCGTGGTGCGGGGTATGAACGACCTTGCAGGGAATCATGCAGTTACCAGGGTTGGAATCCTTTGCCTCCTTCATACACATCAAGGTTCCACCCCATGGAAGCTACCTCCCTGCCCTTCAGCTTCACTTGGGGTAGGAATTGGGCCAAACCTAGTGGTGCTCAGGGGTTACTCCTGACTCTGTGCTTATAGAGGACCAGGGTTCAAGCCCTGGGTTGACTGGCTGCAAGACAAGAGTTTTAATTAATTAATTAATTAATTGCTTTTTAGGTCACACCTGGCAATGCACAGGGGTTACTCCTGGCTCTGCGCTCAGGAATTAGTCCTGGCGGTTCTCAGGGGACCATATGGGATGCTGGGAATCGAACCTGGGTCGGCCGTGTGCAAGACAAACGCCTTACCCGCTGTGCTATTGCTCCAGCCCCTCAAGCTCTATTTTTATGTGTTCTATTTATTAAGCTTCTACATGAAATTAATAATGTTCTAGCCAACAATTTGACTCATCATAGATCTTGTAAAATTATGAGATTTTCATTTTTTCACTTCATACTCTATGTGTGTGATTGCACTGTGAAAAGTGGGCTTGTTTTCAACCTGGACACTTGACATTAATTGAAGGACACTGAGGACACAATCATTGTGCCAGAGTATGCCTTAAGAGGAGGCAGGGAGAGGTAATCTGTTTAGATATCATGAAACCTTGGGGTTGTGGTGTGTCCCAAAGCTCTTAACAAACAAAGCCCTGATGATAACTAGAATTATTATGATCTTTCCCCCAAGTATTCAATTATCAAATTATTATGTTACATACATCAAGTTTATGGATGCTCATTTTGCTTCGATAAAAAATCAAATTAAAAAATGCAGGGGCTAGAAGATTGCTGCAATGGTGGAACATATGTCTAGTATGCAGGAAACTCACTGTTTGTCCCCTAACACAGCATGACACCACACCTTCTGATCTGACAACCCATCTCCAGCACCAGCATGGTGTACCCTCTGTGGCTCCTAAGCACCACTGAGTGCAGCCCTGGTAACCCCCCAAACACTGCACAGTCTGGCCCACACTTCTATGCTGAAAATAGCTAAGAAGTGGTTGCAGGGCTACTCCCCCGCATTGCTGAGCTTGGTCTCTATTAAAAAAATACCTCCAAACCTAAAAGTCATGACCCTCTAGGTAGTTGAGAACAAGCTTTAAACCTCACCAGTTAAAAAGACTTACTCGGGATTCAGATGGAAGTACAGGTATAGGCTAATCTTGTGTCTGGGTGATTAAGGATGATGTGAAGTTTCATCATTACTGCTGCTGCCACTGATTGTCTCTGTGGTTCAATTAGCATGTCTGAAGAGAAAAGGCAACACAAGTCCAAAGGCTCCTGGTGGAGAGCCCAGGCTTCCAGGTAGCTGAGCTCTGTGCTCAGCCAACATCATGTGACTTCAGTGTTGGAATTTACCTGTGTTCTAACAGGGACAGGTCATCTGGTTTCCTCTCCACAATCTTATCTGGGGAAGCTTTTTTTGTCCTTCAGACATAGATCATTTCAAGATGCTGAAGCCTGGCAGTAGATCTTAGACTTTTAAAATAAGTCCTTTGTAAAGCATTCTCAAGTAGGAAACAATGACACAGCAATTCCATTCCCTGGCATCTGTCCCAAAACATTCTTTTGAAAGATAGATATGCACCTCTATGTTCTTTGCTGCATTGTTTGTAATATCTAAGATTTGGAGACAACTGAAGTGACCAATGGCAGATGAGTGGATAAAGAAGGTGTGGTGTATATACACAAAGCAATACTACTCAGTTGTAAGAAAAGGAGAAATCTTGCCTTTTGTGCTGGAGGGAATCGTGTTAAGTGAAGTAAGTCAGAGGAAGGACAAAGACTAGATGATTTCACTCCTATGCTTTCACAAAGCAAGGGAACAGACAGTATTCATTGAAAACAAATCCTTGGACCCTGACAAAAGAACTTAGAGTACCAAATGGGAGTAAGAGGTTGTAGAGCAAGTGACAAGATGCTAATGAAAGGTCTTGGGTGGTGGTGAAGGTGCAGTCACTTTGTACCCTAAAAGGAAAACCAGCAACACTCCTGTAGCTATGTTACCTCAATAATAGATACTAGACTGGGAGCCACACATAAATATATTTCAATATTAATGCTGTTCATTAACCTTGGTATCTTTCATGAGTTTCATCGTCTGTTAATAGTCTTCATGTGAAAGTGGCCAGATGATACCCAGGAGGGTGGATTTATTTATTTATTAATTTATTCTTTTAATTTTTATTAGTGAAACACCATGAGATACAGTTGTAGACTTACAAGTTTTTGTGCTTGGGGTTCAATTATACAATGGTCAAATACCCATCCCTCCACCAGTGCCCATTTTCTACCACCACGGGTCCCCGTATCCCTCCCACCCCCATCCCCCCCATCCCACCCTGCCTCTGTGACAGGGCATTTCCTTTTGTTCTCT